>JBAMBJ010001114.1:0-169700 GCA_037043495.1 Drosophila recens | reverse complement strand
GTGTGCGATAAATAATTTGTTTATCATAACAAAAACTATTAGTTTATAAGGAAGTACTTCCCAAAAATTTCTATTAGTCGTACTCGCAACCTTACAACGAGCAGAACGTTAAGACTTACCTGCAATGAATATAACTTTTGATAGTAAAGAGAAAATCTGGAGTGGGCCATCTCGCAAATCCATGTACAATGAAGACACGTCTCTGGGCCAAATTGTATTCAATACAATGCGAAACTATCCAAAGAATGTTATTCAGGTGAGCACAAAATTTGAAATATCGGAGAAAAAAACATACAAAATGTAAAAAAATAAATAAACCAGATATCGGATACTGATGGAATTGTAGTGACCAATAAAATGGCAATCACTTGGGCCGTTCGCATTGCCCAACAGCTTAAGCAACGTGGCCTGGATCATCAGAGTGTTATTGGCATTGTGGCTAAAAATTCCACCTATGTTATGCCAGTAGGTGTTGCCTGCCTCCTGAATACGACTCCCTTTCATGCCGTTAATCCAATATTCGATGAAGGTAGCTAACGCCATTCACAGTTGACTTTGAACTTCGTAAGATCAATCGATTATTTCATTATCATGCAGCGACTATTAAGCACGTATATGAGATAACTAAACCATCTATGGTATTCTGTGATGGTGAGGTTTATGATAAAGTTCGTGAAGCTACCAAGGGCTGGTCCCCGGAAATAATTATCATATCTCAGCCCATTAAAGGCGTGCCCAGCGTTGAGGGTCTGTTGGAGAACACAAATGTTTTACCAACAATGCTTTATGCGTAAGTTCCAATATAAAAGATATGAAAATTCTATAACAAAAAAATATATTTTATTATTTATATTTTTAGACCGGAACCCCTTAAAGATGGCAGTGATCAAACAGTGGTTATTCTATGCTCTTCGGGAACTACTGGATTACCCAAAGCAGTCTGCGTTTCAAATAGTGTGCTTATTGAAGATAATTTGTAAGTTATAAAGAGTTATTCTTCAGAAGTGAAATATAACATTTAAATCTTTCAGGCTGGTTAACAGCGAGACAATATTCTATATTAGCAGCAGCTTGGATTGGCTAAGCGGTTTGTGGGCCTTCATGTTCAGCATTCTTTTCGGCAGCACTCGCATTATAACTGAAAAACCCTTTTCTGCTGAGTACTTTGTGCAGTTGGTGCAGAAATATAAAATCACGTATGCGACCCTTGCACCAGTACATTTAGCTGAAATCGCCGCTTGTAAGGATGCAACACCCTTGGCTTTCTCCTCAATGCGGAATCTGAACTATGGAGGAGGCTCTCTTTCTCAGGCAACATTAACACGCATTCAGGAGTTATTTAAAAATGCTTCGTACAATACGGGATATGGCATGTCTGAAGCTGGACTAATGACAATGAATTTCGACATAAAGAATGCGGCATCGGCTGGACGACCAATTCCCGGAATTCGAATCCGAATTATCGATAAATCTGGCAACAGTTTGGGCCACAATAAGGTGGGTGAGATTTACATACATACTGGCAAGCCCTGGAATGGATACTATGGCAATCTAAATGCTACACGGGAAATGCAGGACTCTAATGGCTGGTATCATTCAGGCGATTTGGGATACTTTGACGATGATAACTGCCTTTATATTGTTGATCGTATTAGGGAAACTCTCAAATACAAGAGTATACAATATTGGCCCACTGAAATCGAGAATACCATACTGGAGTTGCCCGAGGTCAAAGCCGCTTGCGTTGTGGGTGTTCCCGATGAACTACTTGGAGATGCGGCCGGTGCTTTGGTATTGAAAAATCCAGGTTTTGAAATAAGTGCCCAAGAAATCATTGATCATGTAGCTAAGCGTTTGCCTGTGATTTCAAAGCACATTCATGCCGGAGTTCGATTCACTGACAAGCTGCCCTTCAATGCCAATGGCAAATACATGCGAAAGACAGCTCTCGAGATGTTCAAGGCACTTAATTGACATTGACAATTCATCTGAATAATTTAAATAAAATGTTTGCACCTAAGTACCGTAAACTTGTCTAACTGTTTTTCACTTATATTTCTATATTTTTCATTCACTTAATTGATTAAGTTTAATCAATCACTGGCTCACACTGTTCCGTGCTGCTCCGTGCTCCTCTCCTCGCTACTCTTTCCGCGAGAGGGCGTATTATTATTATTATATGGCCTGCATCCCCTATTGGAACATGGCCTGATGCACAATTTTCTTCTCAAGTCTTCTCCAGTTGGTAACAGCATGGGTTGACAGGAGTTCAGTCAGTTAGTTTTGCAGGAATCACTGCGGACGGCAGTCCGCGCTAGTGACGAAAGCAGCACGAAGGGTGCGAAGGCGACTAGCATATATACACAGGAAGAATGGAAAATTTGGTATGACTGTCCGATCAGGTCGAGTTATACACCGATCGAAAAGGTATCAACTTAACTTACAAATGTGCATACTACAGTCTTTGAAACTCACCTGGTTCGTGAGACTGTGAGATAAACAGGTGTAAGGGAGGGGCAAAATTTAAATCGATTGACAGCTAATGGGGCCGTTTGAGCCTTTCTGAATTTTTTTTTAATTTTTAACTATTTCTAATCAAAAATACGCGTCGAATGACACCTCGATCATCAAAATCGGACCACTGGTTCAAAAAATAATTAATTTTGAAATTTTTAGGGGCCTTCCGAAAATGAGATGAAAAGTCAGTTTGTGTGTTTGTCTGTTTCGTCTGTCGGTTTGTATCAAAGCGTTGATTTAGCTTAAAAGTTTGAATAAGGACTTGTTCCCGATCAAAAATCTAGAAACGCTTGTTCGACGACTTCTTTCGAAAAAAGCTAGTTTAGCGGGAAATCGCTAAAAACCGCCAAAATTAAAACCCTTATAGCAGTCAAACGATAAAAGCTACAGATGCGATCTATATATCGTTGAAAAGGTATTTGGTAGGGCTGTTATGTATACCTTTTAACTTTTTTTCTAAAGTACACAGGTAAATTTGTACAGGTGAAATAAGGTATTTTTTTCCACACATTTTGGCGATTTAAGAAAATTTGGCGATTTAAGAAAAATCTACACATGAGATCACTTTAAATTATGTTATATGTTATAGGCAATTTGATTCGGCGTTTTTTGACATATAACACGTATCTGTCAAAATTCGTTTGAACAAGATATTACCTATTAACTGAATATACCTTTTACCCTTACACTACTGCATGTACATATGCAGTATGTACACTGCTTGCAGCGTAATGCGGAAATAAACTGCTTGCAAGTGGGGAATTCTTTTTGCGGCAGATAAATCATTTTATAATCAAAAATATAAAATCGTTTGTTCTACTTTTTCGAAAAATCGCTAGTTTAGCGGGAAATCGCTAAAAACCGCTAAAATTTAAGCCCCCATAGCATCCAAATGATAGAAGCTATGCAGATGCGATCTATATGTCGCTGAAAAGGTATTTTCGAAGAGCTCTTAGACATACCTTAAAAGTTTTTTTTGACTTATAAGGGTAAACAGTTACAGGTTAAATAAGGTATTTTTTCCCACATTTTGACAATTTAAGAAGTACCTACACATCATATCACATCACAAATCACATCAAATATTGCAATTTTAAAATTTCTGATGTCTTATTCAAAATTTTCGGATATTCCCCCACAAAAACCTCTTTACTGAGGTAAGAGTCTAGTGACGAAAACATTTTCATGCCCCAAAAATTTCTGATATCCAATTTTGTGACGAATAATATTAAGTTTTACACATAAATTATTTTAAAACAAAATTTTTGCATTCGGCACTGCGCAAAACAGTGAGTTTTATTTAGTATTAGAATTGAAACATTTTAGCGACAATGTGCCGGGTGCCAAAATTTTGTTTAAAAAATAATTTATGTGTAAAACTTAATATTATTCGTCACAAAATTGGATATCAGAAATTTTGGGGCATGAAAATGTTTTCGTCACTAGACTTTTACCTCGTAAAGAGGTTTTTTGTGGGATACCAAGTTCATGGCAGCATATTGGCGATTTCGACGAAGGCTATCGAAAGCATCTTTGTAATCTACAAAATGATGGTATGTGTTGATTTGGTTCTTTAAGACAGGGCAGATCAGACTAAGGTTCCAATCGTCGGGCTAAGGTTCCAATCGTCGGGCACTCTCTGCATAAGCCATATTTTTCTGATAAGCAATTAAAAAAATCTTGAACAATTTAGCCAATATGCCGTCAGTACCCGGTGCTTAATTGGGGTTGGTCCCATCAAAAACCTCTTTTACGAGGTAAAAGTCTAGTGACGAAAACATTTTCATGCTCTTCACAAATGTTGATATCCATTTTTGTGACGAATAATATTAAAGTTTTACACATAAATTATTTTAAACAAAAATTTTGGCACCCGGCACATTGCGCTAAAATGTTTCAATTCTAAATACTAAATAAAACTCACCGTTTTGCGCAGTGCCAAATGCAAAAATTTTGTTTAAAATAATTTATGGGGAACTTAATATTATTCGTCACAAAATTGGATACTCAGAAATTTTGGGGCATGAAAATGTTTTCGTCACTAGACTTTTTACCTCGTAAAGAGGTTTTTTTTGTGGGATATCAGAAATTTTTGAATAAGACATCAGAAATTTTGTAAAATTGCAATATTTGATGTGATTTGTTGTGTAGATTTTTCTTAAAAGATTTTTCTTAAATTGTCAAAATGTGGGAAAAAATACCTTATTTAACCTGTAACTGTTTACCCTTATAATTAAAAAACGTTTAAGGTATGTCTAAGAGCTCTTCGAAATACCTTTTCAACGACATATAGATCGCATCTGTAGCTTCTATCATTTGGATGCTATGGGGGCTCAACGTTTAGCGGTTTTTAGCGATTTCCCGCCAAACTAGCGATTTTTCGAAAAAGTAGAACAAACGATTTTATATTTTTGATTATAAAATGATTTATCTGCCGCAAAAAAGAATCTCCCACTTGCAAGCAGTTTATTTCCGCATTACGCCGCAAGCAGTGTACATACTGCATATGTACATGCAGTAGTGTAAAGGTAAAAGGTAGACTCAGTTAATAGGTAATATCTTGTTCAAACGAATTTTGACAGATACGTGTTATATGTCAAAAAACGCGGAATCAAATTGCCTATAACATATAACATATTTCACAGTGATCTCATGTGTAGATTTTTCTTAAATCGCCAAAATGTGGAAAAAAATACCTTATTAAAATACCTTATTTCACCTGTACAAATTTACCTGTGTACTTTAGAAAAAACGTTAAAAGGTATACATAACAGCCCTTCAAAAATACCTTTTCAACGATATATAGATCGCATCTGTAGCTCTTTATCGTTTGACTGCTATAAGGGTTTTAATTTTAGCGGTTTTTAGCGATTTCCCGCTAAACTCAGCTTTTTTCGAAAAAGTCGTAGAACAAACGTTTCTAGATTTTTGATCGGGAACAAGTCCTTATTCAAACTTTTAAGCTAAATCAACGCTTTGATACAAACAAACAGACAAACAGACAAACACACAAACTGGGACTTTTCATCTCATTTTCGGAAGGCCCCTAAAAATTTCAAAAAATTAATTATTTTTTGAACCAGTGGTCCGATTTTGATGATCGAGGTGTCATTCGACGCGTATTTTTGATTAGAATAGTTAAAAATTAAAAAAAAAATTCAGAAAGGCTCCAACGGCCCCATTAGCTCCAATCATTTAAATTTTGCCCCTCCCACTTACACCTGTTTATCTCACGAACCAGGTGAGTCTCACGAACCAGGTGAGTCTCCGACACTTAATTCCGATCGGACAGTCATAGCAAAATTTTCCATTCTTCCTGTGTATATATGCTAGTCGCCTTCGCACCCTTCGTGCTGCTTTCGTCACTAGCGCGGGACTGCCGTCCGCAGTGATTCAGGCGCTGAATTGCGACCTTGACATCTGAGTGGCCTAGAACCGGTACGTCGACCTCCTCATCATCGATTGGGGTTAGTGGATTATATTATCCAAATCCAATACCCGGATCATCGCCGGCTTACGTACTTGAGAAGTGATCCCGCCATAACCTCAGTAAATTTCTTTCTTTTGATAGTTTTTCCAATTCAGACGCCTAAAAGTAAAATTAATGTGCATATATTATATTACTTGCACGTAGTAAATTGATCTATGAAACTATAAAAAAAACTTTATTGATATGAAACACTTGATAAGTTTTAATTGGTTAATAGATAACGTAACTATTGAATTCTAGGAGTTAAATATTATACCGCTTAAAGTCATCTCATTCTGCGAATAGCTGCGAATAGCTGATAAGAAGGGCCTTAATATCTTTTAGTGTCAGGTGTGTGATAATTAATTATTTTTATCAGAACAACAAACCTCTGGTTATACTCCCTTTATAAGGAAGTACTTCCCAAAATTTTCTATTAGTCGTATTCGCAACTTTACAACGAGCAGAACGTTAAGACTTACCTGCAATGAATGTAACTTGGGACAATAAAGAGAAGATCTGGAGTGGGCCACCTCGCAAATCCATGTACAATGAAGACACATCGCTGGGCCAAATTGTATTCAATACGATGCGAAACTATCCAAAGAATGTGATTCAGGTGAGTACAAAATTTGACATATCTGAGATAATAACACATAAAATGTAAAAAATAAAATAAATCAGATATCGGATACTGATGGCATTGTTGTAACCAATGAAATGGCAATCACTTGGGCCGTTCGCATTGCCCAACAACTTAAGCAACGTGGCCTGGATCATCGGAGTGTTATTGGCATTGTGGCTAAAAATTCCACCTATGTTATGCCAGTGGGGTGGGTGTTGCCTGCCTCCTGAACACGACTCCCTTTCATGCCGTTAGTCCAGTTTTCGATGAAGGTAGCTTACAGCATTTCCAGTTGTTTCTATAACCCATTTGCTCATCCTTTTTCCATTATAATGCAGCGACTCTAAAGTACATGTTAGAGGTAACTAAGCCAACTTTAATATTTTGTGACGGTGACTGTTATGACAAAGTCCGCGAAGCTACCAAGAGCTGGTCGCCCGAAATTATAATCATATCTCAATCCATTAAAGGTGTGCCCAGTATTGAGAGTCTGCTGGCCCAAACAACAAATGCTATACCAATAATGATTTATGAGTAAGTTCCAAAAATGAAATAATATAATTATATTTATGTTTATGTTACAAAATTTGTTTGTTACCGAAAATATTATTATTATTATTAACATTTCTTTTAGACCTGAACCGCTTAAGGATGGCAGTGATCAAACAGTGGTTATTCTAAGCTCTTCTGGAACGACAGGTCTACCTAAAGCAGTCTGCATTTCAAATAGTGTGCTTATTACGGATAAATTGTAAGTTATATAGAGATACATATTCTTAAGGTGTAAATGAAAACCCTTTAAAATCCCTTTAAGGTTGGTCGACAGCGAAACAATCTTCTTTGTAAAGAGCGGCATAGATTGGCTAAGCGGTTTGTGGGCCTTCATGTTCAGCATTCTCTTTGGCAGTACTCGCATCATAAGTGAAAAACCCTTTTCGGCTGAACACTTTGTGTATTTGGTAGAGAAATATAAGATTACTTATGCGACCTTGGCACCCATAAATTTAGTTGCCATTGCCGCTTGTAAAGATGTGACACCAACTGCGCTCTCCTCGATGCGAAAGCTGAACTATGGAGGAGGTATTCTTTCCCAGGCTACGCTGATAAAAATTCAGGAATTATTTAAAAATGCTACTTACACTTCGGGATATGCCATGACAGAAACTGGCATAATCACAATGAATATTGGCGTCAAAAATGCGGCATCTTGTGGACGACCACTTCCCGGTATTCAAATTCGAATTGTCGATGAGTCTGGCAAAAGTCTAGGCCATAATGAAGAGGGTGAGATTTATGTGCATACAGGCAAACCCTGGAATGGATACTATGGCAATCTAAATGCTACACGGCAAATGCAGGACACCGATGGTTGGATGCATACTGGGGACTTGGGATACTTTGATGATAATAATTGTCTATACATTGTCGGTCGTAAGAAGGAAATTTTAAAATATCAAGGCATACATTATTGGCCCACCGAAATCGAGAATGTTATTCTCGAGTTACCCCAGGTCAAGGCCGCTTGCGTTGTGGGCGTTCACGATGAACTAATTGGGGACATCGCCGGTGCTCTGGTCGTAAAGAATCAAGATTGTGAAATAAGTGCCAAGGAAATCATTGATCATGTGGCTAAGCGCTTAACTTTGTTTGCAAAGCATCTTCATGCCGGAGTTCGATTCACTGACAAGCTGCCTGTCAATAACAATGGCAAGTTCATGCGAAAGACAGCTCTCGACATGTTCAAAGCCCTCAATTGATAATGGTACTTGCATCTGAATTTTAATACATTATCTGAGATATACAAAACTACCTTGTACCACCTAATTTATGTATAATTAAAATAAAGCTAAAAAGTGAAATGTGAACTGATGTGTTTATTATTGAACTGCAATCGAACTTCCCTAACTCAAATCATTGTTGTCCAAAGGAAACGTTCGAATTATGGAGACATCGGCATATAGAACTATTTTTGTTAAGTTTAGTATACGCTATTGCCACATGATTTAGTTTGAGTTATGGAAATTTGATTATAGACGTTAAAGTTATGTAAGTTCGATTGTATTTTGGTTTTTAAAAAAAGGGAATATTTTAAATTCTGTTAAACAATTATAGTTAGAAATATATTTATACTAGAATATGGTTTGCCGGACAGCATGTTTTAAATCATTGCTTAGCGTATTAATATAATTTAGAGATTATTATCGCTAATTTCTTCATTTTAAGTCTTTATCTCTTTCTATTGAAACTGCTTTTTTCAATTTTTTTTTAAATTTAATTGTAGTTATTTTGACGCCTGAAACTCTTTTTGGCCTTACACTGGCAAATCTTTTGCTACAAATTGACCATAAACTGCGCTGAATGCACACAAAGCATTTGGATGTAAATGTTATTTGCATTTATGCAAATATCTAATGTTTCCGATCACATTGAAGAGCATGTAAAAGACGCGTAATTCGATCACAGTACATACTTACAAACTGTGGCTGTGTAAGTTGAAAGGCGCTGCCTTTTGCAGGCGACACAACACAAATCCTTTTGCCGCACACAGAAAGACAGACAAACACACACACATACACACTCACATTCAAACTCAATCCCTTTATGTGCAGTTGAGGATTTTCAGGCCTAAACCCCGAGCACAAGTACGACGCAAATGTGTCTTAAAAAGAAGCAATGCAAAAGGTATACCAAAGTTATGGGCTAGCTAACTCACTCCCCTCCCTACCACACATTCCAGTCTTGCTGACATGGTTGTTACCTTAAGAGGGGGTTTAGGGCGGGGGAGAGAAAGACTCACTTGTGAGGCAGCAAGGGAAAAATGCAAATATTTGTAAAATATATGCGTGTAAAAATTGTTGTGCTCCATTATCCTTTTAACTGGATATGGGCGAGCACATGCGGGACCTGAGCCAAGGCAAATACCAAATACCAGGAGCCATCAGCTTAGCAGGAACAGCAACAGGAGCAGCAACCAGATGACAGCGTCCCTAAACCAGAGAGAGGGCGACCAAGTCAACTTGAAGGGTTTGCTCTCTCTCTCCCTCTCTGGCATGTGTGTGTAGTCTGTGCGATTTGCTCAGCAGGAATCAGGACAGGCAAGACAGGTGCCCGTCTATCTAAGTAAGTGGGTTGTCAAAGCAAACAACAACAAAAACGGCAGCAAATAATAATAAAGTAAAAAATAAAGCAGAAGGCAGCCAAGTGCCGCGTAACGAGGCATCAACAGCAACAGAGGCCGCAACATGACACTTTAAACGTTTTACTGTCCTCCAAATGGAGCGCCAGTTCAGGAGTAGTAGCACCAGAAGGCTGTCGGAACTGGAGGGAATTTGCCACTGATTGCCGATACTCGTGTATAAACTTCGGGGCTGCTTGTCATTAAATTACTCACGCACTTGTAATTAATTGAAGTTATTGCATAATTTCGACATTGATAGAGTACGAAAGTCATTTCGATGTGATTTAATATAGACGAACACACACACACATGCACACATACAGAGATACACACATTTACAGATACAGACACAGATACAGAGAGACAGTTATACGCCTCGTCGCATAATGTGTCACATTTCATTTGTTTCGCTCTGCTGGCTTCGCAGTCAACGACAATGCCAACTGCGACAGCAACAGCGACAGCGATAACAACAACAACTAGAACAACAACAACAACAACACGGACTGTGCATATGAATGCCACAGCATTTCCATTGAGCTCTCGACATCACTTTATATATTGCTTTCTCTATCTTTCTATGTCTCTGTCGCTTACAATAAATGCACGTTGTACTAGAAACACACATACATACATATATATATATACACACACACATATGCATATAGATGTCATTTCATATATGGTCTATGCTTACAGCTTCAATGCTTGTAATATGTCTATACATATACACTGAAAAAAATCATTGTAAGATTCAAGCTTAAAACTCTTGATTTGGGCATGTATTTCTGAAGCATATATTTAGGATATTATTGTTAAATTGACACAAAATGCGGTTAAAATGGCAACCAAAAATAGTCAAAAAAAGTCTAAAACATTATTTAATTTCACTGAAAAGATTCTTAATCAATCTCGATATTTTAAATATTTGCGGATGATTAATTAAGAATGCGTACTTGAATCAATTATCTCATACGCAGCTTAAGAAATTTTGAGGTGACCGATCTTTAGAAATTAGAGATTGGTATTGAGTTTATCCCTGTATCTCCGTTTTTTTCCTGTGTACACACACACACACACACACATTTGCACTCGCATAGGTTCTATTGGTTTGTCCCTCCGTCAGTCAGTCTGTCTGTCTTTCCTGTCTGACAGTAGTCAATCAGATCCTGCGATTGCCAGTCGTCATCATACTCGACATCGACATCGCGAATGATTTATGAGTCGCTTCGTCCCCCTCAGCTACTGCTTCTTCTTCTGCTGATGCTTGCTGTTGTTGTTGTTATATTTGTCATTTGTTGTTCCTGTTTCGTGCAGTTGCCGTTTGTCGTTTGGCCTTGTTTGTCTCTTTAAGAAATTGAAATGTCATAACCCCTTCGCTTGTAATCGGTTAATTCCTCAAACTGTCAAGCTGAACGAAAATTGAAATGATCCATCGAACGGGATCAGCAACTGAAATTGAAATATTCACATCAAAATCAACTAATGAGATTTTCAGCAAAATAAATAATTAATTAATTACCAAACCAAAAACTTAACAACATTTTAAGGTCAAAAATATAAACTTCAAAGATTCAGCACATAATAATTAAACAATTTTTCATTACCAAACCAGACAGTTTGCCAGACAGTTGGCTTTAATTATTTTTATGATAAGGAAAATATGTCTTATATCTTATTAAAGTAAAAAGCAAACTAAAGATATGTTGTCAAAAAGAGCGCCAGGCTGTCAAGGTAGATAGGCCAAGCTAACACACACGTGTGCCGAAAAAAAATGCTTTTTGATAAAAGGTATAAATTAGCAGCTGTGCGGTGCACGTTTTATAGATACAGGGCCCAACTTAATTGATTTAACATAAACAAGAGCTACGAAATCTAAAGTATATGCATATTTATGTACTTCTTTCTACATCTAAGCTAAAGTTCTGTTTTTCCAAGAGGGCTTTGATTTACAGCTTTACCAGCTTAATCGGATTTATTCCCAGTTTTGTGGGCTGTATCAATGGTCCAATGAAATTGCTGCCACGTACAGACCTTTATGTTGACCCCAAAGAGGCACACAGCAGAATTACATGGAGTATAGAGAGGATGCCCCCTAATCCCCTATTCCATACTCTTGCCAACACACACACACACACACACAACGCGTGCAGTCGGCATATTAGCCATTCATTGAGCGCGTTTATAGCGCGCTTTTGTGCGCCTCCTTCACACACACAGACACTGGAATACACACACACAGACACACGTGCTCACTGCATTCAAAGCAAAAGGTCCTTTTGGCGGATTTACTGATTGATGGCTATTAATTTATTTGTTGAGTGGTCCTCCCATCCAACAGACTTGACAGAGTAGTCACGTTGTGGAGCACTGTGTTAGTTGGCCAGGCTAAAAGGCTGGCGGGCTGGCTGGTTGGCAGTGAGGCAACAGCTTCACAAAATAGTCGAATTAATAAAGATTTAGACATTGTTCGCACCATTCATTGTTGTGCCTTCGCCTTCTCCATTGCCATCGTCATCGTCATCGCCGGGAAGCCATAATGCGCTTCCTTTGCCGCCAAAGCCATTGAAATTGCTGTTCACAAAGAAATACAGCAGACAAATTCATTGATAAAGTCAAGCTCTCTTCTTTCTCTATGTACAAACTCTATTGCATTGATGTGCCACTACTAATCGATAAGGTGAAAAGCAGTCTGTAGTTCAATTTCATTCATTTAAATATAAGAACAGGCGAATTTTACTAATATCATCCCCAGTGAAAATTGATATCATATATTATCTTCTATAAGTATCATGTATGCTCTGTATTCAGCATCATAGCTGCTCTGAAGTCCCAAGCAATCATTTTTAATACATCTAGCTCCCAAAAACCAAGAAGCTGAAGATTTTCCAGGAACAAAAAAAAAATTAATTGATAAAGTATTTTAAGAATTTCAGTGACAGTAAAATTAGTTAAAAAATTGTTTTGATTTTATCTCGCCTACTTTTCGAAATAATTGTAATTTGGAATTTCTAACTATCTCTAGAAATTCCAATCACATTTATTTTTAGCGTGAAAGCTTTTTCGCCACTATCATAATTTCTATATGTACATATATAATCAAATGTCAATTGTATGTCTTTAATTCTAAAAGAAGCCTTGATTTGTTTATGAACTAAGTTTAAGTGTAGCTAATACAACATTTTCGTATTTAGTTTTCACTTTTTTGTTAAATTCGCCCCAAGCCATTGACCTTTGCCGAGCTCGACAACTCTCAAAACTTTGAAATTAGTTCCAAAGCGAAAAGTAGAAAAACTTAACTTGAAGTACAATTTTGTTAAGCTGTTTTGAAGAGTTCGAAAGAGACAAGAACTTGATAAATTAACTAATGCTTTAACGCCGGCAAAAGAAAGCAGCTAATTTCATTATTATTAATAGCTTAAATGAGAATTGTTTGCGTCGGCAAATTCGGCTGAATCCTTGAACTACTTTATGTCTGTCCGCCGTCTATTTGCAAGCTGCGCCTTAAAGGTCAGCCATTGAGAGAGTTTAACACTAATTACCGCTTGGCATGTGACTTATGACATTCAAAATCTTTTTTGATGGCAACACGCAAATGTGGGTGCGGCACGCCCAACACACTAAAACAAAAAAAAAATAAATAAAAATTACTTCAAATGGAAAACCCTTTGGGGCAATTTTAAAATGAATATTCAAATCGTTTAAGCTGAAATCAAAAAAGACAAATTTGCGAGAATGGGAAAAATTCATGTGAAGAATTACAGAAAGCCATAAATATTTGAATTGATTAAAGAAATCAATTTAATATGGGCGTTATGAAAACAGATAGACAGTGACATAGACAACAACAACAAAGGCAACAACAACAACACCACGAACAACACCCACAATAACAACAACAACTGTCGGCTGTCGTCGGAAACATCGTGACTTACTTTTAGGCGTGTTTCTATGTGGGGTGTTCCGTGTGGTGTGTATGTGTGTGTGTGCCTGTATATGAGTGAGTATCTGTCTGTCTGTGTGTGGCCATAGATAATCAAATTTGGCACTAATTCACAGCAGACACGCAAAGCATAAATAAACTTGCGAAAGTCTTTTTACTCTTTTTTTCATCTGCTGTCGATTTTTTTGAAACCAATTTGCAACCGCAGCGTGCTAAACTAAACCAAAATACTTATTCAATTTTATTCGATTTGCCGCTAACCGACGACAAAATACTCTCAAGGTATCTACAGGTAAATAAATACAGCTTATACTCCACGTGTGCGATAGTTCCAGGTGGGGCATATCTTTGGATTATATTAAGTATAGGCAATTTAAATGTTTAATCAATTATTTTCACGAGTTCGAAAGCAGCACTCTTTATCTATTGAAATAATTAACTAAGCTATTTATTATCAGTTACGATTCAAGGTCCAAATACGCTCAAGTGGGTATAACACATAAGCATGTATATATGTATGTATGTATGTACTACTCATGTGGGTTAACTTGAAATATTAAATATTATATGCGATTATATTGTGAATCATTGAAATGTTTGATGGATTAGATATATTGCACCTATTGAACGAATATTATCTCTAATAATTTATAATAAAATCATAAGTTGCCGTAATCAAAGCTGTCAATTCGCAATGAGTTGATAAAGAAGCGTACATGAAAACGACTACTGAACAATTAATAGCTATTAGCGGAAAATATACTGTGAAATACCCTGTAAAGACAAACAGATTTCCTTACTAACTGAAAATGATGATTGGGTTAAAAAGAAATTATAGATAGTGAAGGGGCACTTACAGGGTATAGTAGAAGCTTACCCACTAATATGGACAGTATTATTTACGTCAATATACACTTTGTGCACACTGTTAGTCTTCACTTTACTGATAGCTTACCTACTCTGCTATAAAAACATTTACAGGGTATACAAGCAACTTCTCAATGAAATTTGTGCAATTCTTTACTCATAAAATTCACTAAAATAGCAAGGAAGTTGTAAATTGCAATAAATATTACTATCTTGACAACCAGAGTCTAGCATATTCTAGTATTCTCGCTGGCAAAGATACCCTGTAGAAAAAAAAACCCATTAAACACACTCTAAATACTGAACCATAAAGACTTTTTACTGTAATTAGCAGGGTATAACTGGCAACTTAAGCACTTTGCTGGCAAACCAAAGTGTCCAATGGATTCAGCATGCTCCTACAAATATTTGATACCCTCTACACTCTCATCAAAATGGCAAACCCACGACGATAACGACGACAGCTGCTCTTCTGGTTACCCTCAGCTGGTCGTGCCAAATGCCTGGCCAAAAAAAAAAGAACAAATTGAAAATGGTGAACAATGCATAAAAAAGAAAACGAAAAAAAATGGAGCTTTGTTGTTGTTGCTGTTGTTGGTGGAGGGGGTTGAGGCGGTGGCATGTTTGAGGCTATGGCTCATTTAAAAGTGCATACAAATTTGCATGCCAGAACGTGGCTCACATGGCGTATGAGTAACATACTCCAAATAGCTCAAACAACAACAACAACAACGGGAGGAGACGCAGGCAACAAAACAACAACGAAAACTGCAGAATTATGCGCAAAATCCAAAAGCATAACAATAATTTGCTGCAAGCGAAACAAAACATAAAATATCAACTGCAATGGAAAAATGGAAAAGGCATAAAGTAGGGGGGAAAGTAGGGGTACTCAGGGTTGTCCTGTTGTATGGGGGTGTCTCGTGTCGTGTCGTCCAAACGGCTCGAACAGCTACTAGCATATTGTCGCCTTTCCGCCCCAGTTTGTTCTCGGCCTGTCATTTTGGTTTATTGACTTTAGAAAATAGTTGGCAGCACAGGTAATAACATCAATGCAGTTGCCATTTTTTTAGCCCCTTTACCTTCTCAAAATGTAGTTGTCCCTTTGCTTTTTTGCTAACCCCCGCCCATCTGCCATTTGTGGTTAAATTTATAAGCCAGCCCAACGATGGGCGAGCCAGTTGAGGCAGATGGGCATTGCATTTTATTAGCAACTATTACACGTCCTCAGAGACCGCAGAGGCCGAAGTACCAAGTACGAAGTACATTGAGCCCCAGTGGCCGGCCATAAAGCCAAGAATTATTATAATGTGATTATTATTATGATTATGCGATCGTTATCGTAAATAATTTTCAATGCGCCGCGTGTGCTTAGACTTAGACATCGATATAGCTGGAGGGGAGAAGCACAAGTGACGAGCGAGAAGTAAATGAAAAACCACGAAGACCTTCTTATGGTAATTTCTTGAATTGAATTCTCTCGCTTTGAGCGACTGCAGCTTTTGCCGCAATCCCTGAAAATTGTCGTCGTTCGTCGTTGATGACAAAAACATGGAAAATGTAACTATTGGCCAGCAAAATTATCACATACTAAGTCAGCTTGTTAGCCCAACACAAAATGTATGCAACAGTTCATAAACCATGACGTTACGTTGCCTTAGGTACGAGTTCGAGGGGTTCGTTTGGTAGCTGAAACTCATCATATTTCCCATATTTTTTGTTTTCACGACAGAGCCAAAAGGAAACTACGAGTATGCAAATGCAAATTAGATGAACATAAAAATAAGTGTGGAGACAAAAGCAATGCGATGCGCACGGTCCGCATAAAATATACGGAATGGAGAAAACAAAGGTGGAGGACATAAAGATAAATGAGTACTGAGTCTACAGCACAACTTGGAGTACGACAGCTAATTTAGGATTGGATAAGATTAGACTTGATCAAGAAATTTAAATTTAAACAGAATACGAGGAAATAAAATTGTGAGTGGCTAAAAAAAAATTAAACAAGAAATAAAAGCCATCGTCTAAGTGCTATAAAGTATCTTTTTATGATTAAAGTATAGTTTAGATTAGAGGAAACTTTATCAATATTTATATAAATTATCTGTACTCAACTTCCATTAGTCTTTCACATTTAATCCAAAATATTTTCCATTGAATCTTTTTTCGCATTAATCTATTCATAAATTAGTTGCCTATATTTTAATAATTTTTATTTATAACTTACGCTTTCATTGGCATTGAATACACACCTATCTATAAATACTTATTATTATTAATAATTAGAGAGCTGAATGGTTTATATTATTAAACTGACAGACCCGTGACGTAATCTGGCATAAAAGCTTACTTTTATTTTAGTTATATTTTTCTCTAACTGGCATTGAACATATTAATACTTTGTGCTTTGTAACATGACACACACACTTACACACACACACATATATATATATATATATATATATGTTCACATTAGCCCGATTGGCGCGTTAACTAAAAGAAGAAGGAAGTGAAAGGAAGAGCATGGCAGCGTCAACTAATCGCCTAATGGTCACTTTGCAGATAATTACCAAGGCTTATTGTTGCTTCTAGGATTAGGACGCGCGACGAAAAGGAAAAAAAAAAGTTGCTATGGCAAAGGGAAGCCGATGAAAACAGCAGGAGAATGTCCTTGCGTCCTTCCAAGCAACAAGCTGCTGATGGACATTCGTTCGCACATATCAAAAGGGTCATATCTAAGCTGACTGTGAGAAAAAGAAAACCGGCAACAACAACATCAACAGCAACAACACATAAAGCAGACCAGCTGAATACAAAAATGAGTGTAGAGTGTTGCAAAAACTGACGCTAGAGTCTTATAAGAGAATTGGACTTGGTTTCCTTGTATAGTCATACATATATCTGCCTGCTAATGTCTAAATCCAATTAGGTCACATTAAGATTTGAATGGTTTAATTACCTCAAATTGGCTCTCCATGTAAGAAGCGTCAAGTTCCTAGTTGAGAACTTTCTAAGCTTTCAAATATCATAACTAAGTCAATAAATCAAATACTTTCATGTCGCATATCTAAATTTTAAACCCGTTACTTAAAAAATAAGTAAAAGGGTGTATTGTATTCGTTGCAATGTATGTTACAGGGAGAAGGAAGCATCTCCGACCCTATAAGGTATATAACATATATTATTGATCAGCACCAAACAGCCGTCCATATGAGGTCCTAGATCTTAGAAACTATAAGAGCTAGAGCAACCAAATTTATTACACAGACTTTTATAAACACCACGCAGGTCGCCTCCGAAAATCGCGAAAAAACACCTTACGCATAATTTTTTAGATATTTTATCCTACTAGATCGTAACAAGATCGGACAAATAGAAAGGTGGTAATGGTTTTTTTTTTTTTTTTTTTTTAACAATAACGAAATATCTTTTATTTGGTAAGTGTGGAATCCGTGCATACAAATCAGCAACATAACCAACACAGATTTGGTATAAATAAAACAAGGACCAAACCTCTTGCGTAACGCAAAGGACTTGCAGGTGGTAATGCGTAACGCAAAGGACTTGCAGGTGGTAATGGCTGATTTAAAATTTAAAGCAATATAGCTGCCTAAAAGTATGCAATAAAAATATCGTAAATTTATTTAAACAAGTAATGGGTATTCTATGGTCGTTATCTCGACTATAGTCTTTCTCACTTGTATTTTATAGCTGTAACTATTAGAGTAACGCTTTATTTAAACTGCAAGGAGTATTGACCTGAGAACTACCCATACCGTCAACTCTCATAACTGGGTTAGAAATCAGCTCTTTTCCATCTGTCATATTTACATTGCAAAGCAGTAACCTATAGCTTAAATTAATGACTCTCTTTTTCAAATATCTCTTGCCAAAAATCGACGAATCAATTGTCAACAAAACGCTCGACAAAACACTTTTGCGAACTTTGAACTGTAGGTACTGGTTTTTGGCTTTTGGTTTTGGCCTTCTAGCTGCCGCAGTGGGAAATCATGCTGGAAGCACCTGGGCTGATGGGTTGTTGGCTAAAACGCGTGCAACAGCAACAAACAAAACGCCGAGCACAAAGCATGCCGAAAAACGCCGAGCACAACGAACTACTCGAAAACAACTGTGCAAAGTGGACTTGAAAAAGTTCGAGCACTTGAGCGGCAGCATGTGTAATAAAGGTTATTTATGTATATTTTATCGCTCTCCACCCCCCAACCCCCAAAAAAGAGATGGGGAATGGCAACTTGAAATTGGCCCGGGCAGCGTAACTTTTTGAGTAGTTTTAGTCGTCGGCTAAGATTTATTTTGGCAGCACCCAAACAGCAATTAGATGAATGAAAAGTTACCCATATAAATGCTAATTTCAGCACGCCACAAAGTATGCGATGCAAATAGAACAAAAGGCGACATCTAAATTGCATTTCTCATTTCTGGCCAAGGCCGAAAACTCATTACAAGCCCCCCGAAAAAAAAGAAGAAAAGAAAACTACTAAATTAAAATGCAAAAGGTGATAGAAATTAAGCGGCTGCTGCTGTCAAGTTGCAAAGTGTCGCAACGGAAGTAATAAGTGATAAAACGGATGACAAAGTAACATTTCGAGTTGAAGTACGCCCACTTGAAAACCGGATACGGATGCTGATGCGGATGCTGATGCTGATGCAGAGAGTGAACTATTGCCAAGCTAATCGTAACGTGACGTGACGTGATGTGACGTGACGAGCCAAAAAGTTCTGTGTGGGGCAACATGCCAATTGACATGCAGCTATCGACCTTTATTAAAAAGTTTTCTCTCCCATCTTCATTTGATTCGGTTTTTCTATAGTTTTTCTATTTGTTTGTTAGCCCTTGGCTCGCAAAAGAAGCCGCGCCCAAGACGCAATATATGAAAGCGCGCCTTTCACGCCCCACCCCTCAACACCCTAAAAAAACCTTTTCCACCCAAGGGCTACCAACTGGCATCCAATAGCAAAATGTTTGTTTGTGGCAGCAGCAGCAGCCATCGTCTATCGTCCTTCGTCCTTCGACTTCTGGTCCTGGTAACTGCTACTGCTTCTCTTCGTAGCCAAACGATGACAAAAGCTTATTGACAGATTATTCAACCGTTGGCACATATTGCCGCCATAGTTTGCAACCATCCAACAACAACAACAACAAGGCTACAAATCAACAGCAAAGTTGAACAAATCGACCAACGTTTCAAGCAAATAATTAAAAAAGTTGCCAATATTAAAACGGAGCGACGAAACGTTGCCAAATGTCAATGTAGGTAGGGTATCAAAAGGGGCATAACAGTGTTGGCAAATGATCCAAAGTTACGTGCTATTTTAGTTACACAATTTAAAGATGAATCATTGCTGGAACATGTTCAACTATACCTGATATATTATTAACACACAAAATATTAAAACATAATATATTTCGGAGAAAAATATTTAAAAACGGTATTCATCAAATAAATAAAATTTAACATTTATATTAAATAAAAAATCGGCAGTGAATGTAGTAATATAACGTATGCGGAATGAAATACGAACAACTGTTGTAATACAAATAAAAACTGTACTTCAAGTCCGACCAACTTAAATTTTTGATATGTTTTTAATTAGACTATAAGCTATTTTACAAAAAATATTCATGACCATAGCAATCTGCCTTCCTCATATTTGCGGGTACCTTGCGCATAGCCTCCTGAATTCCCTTTGTACCCATTTTAGCAAGCTCTCTTTTAATTTTTAATATCAAACAGTCGATGTTTTGTGGCTTATATTCCTTACTCCAAACATTTCTTTTCATATTTGACCAAAACTTTTCCATGGGCTTTAACTGAGGCACGTTTGGAGGGTTTTGCAGCTTAGGCAGGAAATCAGTGATCAAGTGGTCAAGAGCCTTCAGAGTTGTTCTGGCATAATGAGCAGACGCTAAGTCGGGAAAAACACCGTAATATCATTCTCATAATACTTATAAATAAATTTTTTAAGCGCCGGAAAGACAATTGTCCTTGTAATTTTGCGATTTCAAAGCCAATCCTGCCTTAAAAAAGACAGGATCGCTGTTTCCACGCTCGCTTATGACCAGCCACAATAAAACCTTTGTTTATGTTATTTGAGTTACATTCTCAGGTGTTTAAATATTAGGAAGCCTAAAGTTATAATTCGGAGCCCACTCATGACCCTCCAATGTGAAAAACGTCTCATTATCCATTATGCAAATCTTTAAACTGCTCGCAGAAAACAAATTTCTAGAAAGCGCACGCAGCCGAAGTTTAATTGTCTCTCTCTGTACTTCTGTGACTTAAGGAACGGTTTTTTTTATAAAATATCATCACTTCAATGTCTTTTAAATACTTTTTCACTTTGTATTTTTTGGCAAACGCACGATTCGATTTATATGTGCGACCCACAATTTCAGCCTATTATTTGGCTCTAACTTAAGACTACTGTAATGGAAATTTTTTTCCGGATCCAGGGGCTCTTTCCATTTTTTTGCATTCTTAAACATCCGAAATTATCTTATAAATAAAAGTTTCCTTGAAGCCCATAGCAGAAAAGTATTGAAAAATTTAATTTTTCGGCTAAGATTGGTTATTTGCGCAATATGTGCAAATTAATTTTCGATGGTCTGCTGTGCTCAGAGACATTACCGCGACTGTGCATTATCTAGAAATCTAATTTTTGATGCTATACATGCTAAAATAGTACCATTAATTATAGTGAGTTTTGTTTTGCGCTGTCGATTATGGGAACTTTTTGAGAACATGTTCAATTTTGTTCGTATTTCATTCCGCATACGTTATTAGTGAACAATAAAACTTTTTTAAAAAAATAAATGTTTAATTTAGCACTTAAATTCGATCTTAAATATATGAAATAATTAGAAACAAGGGACAAAAAAATAGTATACCTATGATAACTGATTGACATTACTTTTTAGGTCAAAATTACTTTAATTAAATAAATGGGAATACAAAAAATTTGTTAAAACTCAATATATTTTTGTAATTAATTTTTGATAAAATTTTAGCATTTTAAATTCTACTTCTATCTTCAATAATGCCAAGATTTTATTAAATTGATTTGCGAAATCACTTTAGTCGCACATTGTATTTTACAGCTTAACTAAGAACGTTCCACACAAGTGTGTGCTTGAAATGTATTTTCTCTCTTTTTTTTATAGGGTATAATCGCAGCGACTCTAATGTGCTTTTGCCTCGTACCATATCAATTCATTGTTATTGTTATAGCTCTTGCGTTGGCTTCTGTTATAATCGGTCAATTGTTGCGGCCAGAAGCGTCAATCGTCTGCAAAATGCTAGGCAACTCCCCTCCCACTCCCCAACTTATCACATTCGTTGGTACTTTTCCTCCGGGTGTCTATCGAAGTGCCTCCCATTTATCCACACATGGAAAATCAACGAAAACCTCAAGAGCTGGTAACGCCCACGTTTTATTGCCACTGTGCGCTCAAGGATTTACTTATTCTCCCGCAACCAAATAAAAACATAAGAGTAGGTATACATATATATACAAAAATAAATAAAAATAAATATATATATTGTAGATGCATTGAACAATATACAATATTTTGTGAGTTGTTTGTTTGTTTTTACATTTGATACTTTTCGTATTGCCTCGATATATATCGTGCCTTATTTTGTGGCATATTGCGCAATATTGTGGGGATAGTTGTAGATGCAACGCGTTCGGTGGAAGTTGCACTGTTGTCTGTCTGGCATATGCTTTCTTTTGTCCTGCTGCCAACAAAACTACGAAACTACACAGATAAGGGCATTCAAGCTGCAGATTCGGCTAGTGATTGGTCTGAGGCTAATGGCCAGAAAAGCGAGAGAAGTGAAGGGGACAACAGGTCTCACTGGCAGTTTTGCAACTGGCTTGATTCATGAGCCAAATCTAATAAGCATTAGGCACCGAGAACGAAAGAACATCACCAAAAAAAAAAGCCATAGATCCATAGGACCACCGCAAACGAGAGTTAAGCAATGCAAACCAAAAGCCGACAAGAAAAATAAAAAGCGAGAAGATGAACCTAACCAAAGCAGTTACTGAGAGTTGCTGAGCGTGCTGCCACTTCTGTTTCTGACCAGGCCCGAACCCAAACCAACCCATGAGCGGGCCAAGCAGCCAGTGAAAAACAAATCAAGTTGAAGTTTTCTCATTTCCATAACTAATGCAAAAATCCAATTTCTTATGCAAACATAAAATTTTCCACTCGCAATGCTCAGGCGACAGCGGCAAAGGGTGTGTGTGTGTGTATGTGTATGTGTGTGTAAAGAAGGAGGTGTAAGGGGGTGGGGGAAGAGCGTAGAGGGTAGAGGGGGAGGGTGGAGTAGTCGGCGTGCATGCATACTATAAAATTCAGGTCAAGCAAACCATAAAATCATTCATCATTTTCGTGTAAGTGTTGCCACACGTACATACACACACACACTCACACACAAACAGAGCTTCTTGCCGAGCCTTCACAATATCTGTGCATGTGTGTGTGTTTGTCTGTATTTGTGGTCTGAGTAAGGTCCTGTGGTGGCTTTAAAAACGGCCGACGTTCGCATTCCTGCAATAAAAATCAAGAAAGCAGCCAGCAAAAATACTCAACACCAACAACAACAACAACATACATATAAAACAAAATAAAAATAATAATAATAATAATAATGAAGCACAAAACCGAATGAAATGTCTGCATGCGTGAGAGCGAGACAGGTGACATAGCCTGGCCTAGACATGAGCCGCATTTGCATATTAAGTTCTACCGAAAAGGGCCTAAAGTAAGGTCCTTGGCACGTTTGTCTGGCAGATAGGGCAAAGATGGAAAGCAGCGGAGGCATTTTCCGGCAAGGGATAAGTGTCAAAAGAATTTGACAATGCGCCGCTCCGTTTCAGTTATTGTTGTTGCTCTTGTTGTTGTAAATTTGGTTGCTTTAGCCAGTTTGTCCCATTTTTTATGCATCGAGAAATGTTTTGTGCGTGTGTTTGTTTTAATGGTCTCTTTGACAGGGAGGCAGCAACGTTGGGGGAATTATTGTCAACTGACAACTTGGTACTGCTCCTAGGCTCCTTCATGATTTCCTTTTTTTCTGCTTTGAAGACTTCGGCGTTGGTCTTCTTTTGGTTTTAGCGGTATTGCCTGCGTGGGCAATTTAAGCATTGCTGACTCGGCCAACAAGCAATGCTGCTTTTCGGTATTTTTTATATGCCTTGCCACTTATTTATCAGAATTTATTGTTGTCTACCTCAGCGAATAGATAAAAAGTTCAATTTGAATTCGCTTTCGCTTTTCGGTTCGGGTTCCCCATTTGACCCAATCTTAATTGCCCAACAAAATCGGATCCTCGATACCGAGCTGAAATTTATTTGTAAATCAATTTTAATGTGCATTTTTCTCTTTTTCTCGGCAGAGCGATAAACATAAATATAATATGGGAGTTTACTGGACATTTTAATTATCAAGAAAGCATTAGAATTCTGCGTCTGAAGCATTTTCATAGCATACTTTTTGGAGTAGACAAAAAGAATTGAAGCCCTCTGCTTTTCAACATCATTTGTTTCTAAAATATACAAAAAATTTTAATTTAATTTTCTGACTAGAAAATTTAATTACTTTAATTTATACTTTTAAACATTTTTCTGCCAAATTCATTTTTTTTATAAATTTGAATATCTAAAAAGTTTCCAGAAATCTTTTCATGGATATTTTCAATACTTAAAAAGTAATAATAATCTCCATTTTGCTGTTATTGTGTTCAGTACTTTAAGGATAAAATATGTTAATCTTAATGCTCTGAAATGTAAAAAAATGAATAAGTGTTGAAAAGCCCATTTATTCTAATTCTTCTGAATTTCTAAAAAGCTTTTGTGTAAGCAACTCATTTATGAATATAACCCAAAAATTTATTGACATTTTAAGCAAGCTCTTTTGAAATTTATTATGAGGCTGCTGTATAAAGAATGTATTGAGGAATTTAGCTAAGTGGTTTTTGTCCTTTTGCTGCTGCTCGGCTAATTGCATGTGTACTGCTTTGAACTATGAATATTAAACAATATTGTGCCATACCACATGGCCGCAATTGAATTATTTTATTACAAAAAAGGCCTAGACGGCAATTGCTTTGATTGCCATCGGTGCTAACCGCAAGGCTCTCTCTTTCTCTCTTTATCTTTCTCTCTTTATCTATCTTTCTCTGGGAAGAGAGCAACCGCAACTATGATGAGGACGCAATAAGAAGACTGATAGCAAAAATGCGTTAAATATGAAATGAAATGTTCGTCGACTCAGTCTGAAGTTAAAAGATAGGTCAACCCTTCGCAAAGCAGCTCAACTATGTTCCACTGATGATGACAGCAATTAAACGGAAAATGCCTGAGCAGAAATTCTAGAGAATTTGTGGTACAAAAATTCAATTAATTTTCGGCGATACGCGTCCTTCCACAGACAAAAGCATTCGAGTGGGGGGAAATGTGGATTAAGTAAGGGATGCGGCATTGTCATGTGTCTTTCTTGTGGCTAGAAAACTATAATAAATTATGCTACGACATTCGCTTGTTTGGTCTCTTGCCTCTTGATTAGCGTAGCAACAGCTTATCCTTGCCCCTCAACACTTGAAATAACATGAAACCCGGAAAAATGTTGCTGCGTAAAATTAAATAAATTGCTTTTCAGCGCAGAGATCTAGCTCACATTACCCCCAACAATATGGAGTTGCGTATGCTTCTGTATATTTGAGCAAATTAGTTGCCTGATGCTGTAGAAAAATCTCATCATACACGAAGGGTTTCCGTATTGGCAGCGGAATGATGCTGAAAATTAAGTTATCAAGTTGTGTGGAAACTATAAATTAATTGGTTTATTGTGTTACACAATTAAATGAAGGCGTTCACTAAAAGTTGGACCAGCTAGTCTGTGATGTTTCCCTCTGCGCAGTGTAGAAATCTGTGTATGGGCATAATGGAATAATCAAATTAATCATAATAAAGGCAGTATTGCAATCATTAGAAACTAGGACGCTTGCAAATTGACAAATAGAATATGATTATTAAGAAATGACACTTTTTTATAATTCATTTTCAATATTCATTCAACAACCTTCTAAATGCTAGGATGAAACTTAAAGGCAGTTTTATAGCCTTTCCTCACTAATGTACATTTTATAAAAATATCGGAGCTATCGATAAGTATGCAACTGTCTGTCCTCATAGCATAGCATTTGCATTTAGCATTTACAAAACATTTGTGATTTGTTTACAAATTCGTTTGACAACTGAAATTAAAAATTCGAGAAAACAAATGGAAGGATTTTAAGAAAACTTCGCTGCTTAGGACATAATATCTGCCGGTCAGGAGATCATCTAACTTTTCCCGATTGGAAAACCATTCGGAAAAACCATTGCAAAGGGAACCCAAAGTGAAAACACCATTTCCACGATCTTTCATTGAACAAGGGGTTGCCGTAGCTCTCTATGGGTTGGGATCGTCTGTGGAATAACGAAAATTGGAGACAACGTACTTATAGTATGGTATCAGCGCAACTAGAGCAAGAGTCAGGGATTCTTAGATTCTGATAATTCATTATTGGTAAAAGCAACTCGTAGCGCCCTTATCAGATACGTCTTGTACAATACAACGGATTCTAATAAATATTAGAATATTTACCAATAAGCACTACTTTTTTATTTATTCTTTTTTAATGAACTATCATGAGAAACTGTAACGATTTAATAATAATTGTTGCGATCGCCAATGTGTGATGTTGACTCATGTAGCCATAAGGGTCAGTTTTTGATTTATTTTGCTGTTAACTGCAGCATTTTATCATAACTACATTCTTCATTAATTTAAAATAAAGTTCAGTTTTTTACAGTTTTTATAATTTACAAGTTTATATAATTTTTAATACTTTTTTATTATCAAATTCAAATATTTGAGTACTTGAATAACTTCAGAAAACAGCACTAATAAATTATCAAACAATTTCAAATTTCAAGTGCAGAGCAATTCAAAAGCACTCTCATTATCTCTTGCTCTCTTTTACCCACTCACTAGTAAATCGTTGTTGTTCTCTTTCATTACAGATACATTTCACACCAATTCTCCAATTTGTTAGTTGTCTTTCAGGCCTCCAGCGTGTAACTGGAGCTAAGTAAATTGTAATGCAAGCCCGCTTGTCGCATCTTTTGCACAGCAAATGGGAACATTACCCCGAGTGTGTGGAGGGAGTGCAGAGAAAAGGGAGGTGGGTGGAGATGGAGTGCCTAAACTGTAGCTGTACATATGTATATATGTACATACGTTGGGTTTGCTGTCGTCAACCGCAGCGGCGTTGAGGCCACTTCACGCATATGCAAAATATTTAAGTGCAGTCGGCAAAGAGCAAAGCAAAGCAAAGCAGCTAGATTCAGCCCCGCCTTCTTGTCCGCCTTTCCCCTCTTTCTCTCTCTTTCCACAATCTCTGCATTTGCAGCACTCAAAAATGTTAACCGTCTTATTTTTGTGAGAACGCCAACAACGTTGCACACACACTCGCACACACACACACACATTTCGAGTGCTATACAAACATTTGCACAGTCAAACGGCGCGAATAGCGACAAGCTCATCAGGCTTTCCAGCCTTTCCTTTTCGCCATTCTACATTCTCCATCCTCTCTCTTTACAACGTCAACTTCCGGCACCTTAGCCCAAAAATGTATGCAACATACTCGGTATAATTATTGATGTAGTGCAGAGAGGCCTCACTTGGCAAACGATGAGCACTCCTCTCATCTCTCTACTCTCAACTCTCTCACTCTCAACTCTCTCTCACTTAACTCTCATCATCATGGTACAACACTTCACTTGATGCTAGTTAATGTTGTTAGCAGGTGCTCGAGACATTTGCATATGCTTGCGGTTCATTGCGAGTGCGAATCCATTAAAATTAAGTGAATACCTCTGCACTCACTCCGCTCTCCCCTCCCTTCCTATTCACTCCTCTCCCCATCCACTCCTTACGCTATTCTCGAGTGCAACACTCTGTTCCCCTCACTATGTCCCGTTGTATCGTTTGCTCATTAGTCGCAGGCAATTTTCTAGTTTTTTGCAATAAATTCCAAAGCTTTTGCAATAAAAAAATAAGTGAGATTGCGATAAAAAAAAAGGGCGATCGGCAGCATAATACCCTGTATGCCTCTCAGAGATACCCTAGAATCTGTAGATATTAATTTAGCGACTTTTATCAATTTTGCGTTAGTTAATCGTCGTTTAGATTAGATGATATAAATATTATTTATGAATAGATCATAATAAAATTTGTACAATCGGTTTAGACGGTTTAGATATAAATATTAAATTATATTGTACACTAAACTTTCATTTTGGTATACTTGAAAAAATATATAATCTAATTGAATCATTTAAAAAAACCGTCATAAAGAACTAAACAGTTAACGATTTAAGCTAATCACTTCTTACATGCATGTACACAAATCAATAATATTCACTCCCTTTTTGTAAAATTTCAGTAAATACAGGGTATAAAAAGTTGGAATTGAACATGGAGAGCACACAAGCAAAAAAAGAAGTCAATATAAGGAAATTAATTTGCCAGTTTTGGAGCAGGCGGGAAATAGACGGGAAGAAGGCGGAGCCAGTCGGATTGGTGACCAAGACATAAAATTCAATTAACCCGCACACACACATCCACACACACACACACACATGGAGAATCTTGGAAGCACTCGTCAGAGTCACTTGAAGGAGTTACTTGGACTTTGGTCGCCATTTCTGCTGCTGTTGCTGCTGCTGCTTGCAACATAAAAGCAATTGAAAGAACATGCGAAAAACAATAAAAAGAAATTAAGGTAAAGTAGCTGCAAAGCAGGAGGGGGCAACAAAGCCAAGGATAAAGTGTAAGGCAAACTATCAATGAGATGGGGAGAGGGGAAATGGAAATGGAAGTGGGAATGGCAGAGGGATAGCAGAATCATTGAATCATTTAATTAGCGTTTAGATTGCGCACAAGGCACACACACACACATACATATGAATGTACACAAAAGCACATGTGTAGTTTATTGAATGTACATGCATATGTATCTGTATGTACATGTGTGTGCGTGTGTGTGTGGTTAAGCATGTGTGGGTGAGACAACCACAAGCACAAGAAGCATTTTCAATTAGTTGCCGACCAATTTATGCGGCTAACTCTGAAGGGGAAAAACAGGAATGTGTCTTTGTGCGTGTGTGTGTGTGTGTTTATGTGTATGTGTGTGAAATAAATTCTATGCTTTCGTCACATTTTCACTTTAAGAGGCAACCAGCTAGCCAGGCCAACGGCAGTCAGCTTCATCTTTAGCAAGGATAAAACCACAAAACCGTCGCAACAACAAAGGCCCAGCGGGCTATATGGCCAACAAGCAGGAGTTGGGTGGGGGGACAGACCGGTAGCAGGATCAGAGGCAGAGAGTCGACAGCAGCAGCACCAGCAACCGCAACAAGCCAAATAAATGTGCTCGCTTTTCTTTAACCATTTTACTTCTTCACTGGCCATGGCACAAAGAAGCCGCGGGCATTTAACAAAAAAAATATTTAAAAAAATATGTATAAAATGTATATATCCACATATAGCTATTTACAATGTCTTCAGCTTTTTTACAAGAACTTAACATATATGTGTACATAAATAAGTAAATATGTATGTATATACAACAATATAACCAGCACTTTTTCGTAATAAATAAAAAAAGTAATTATTAAACCATATTGTGCTCAGAAGAAATGATTCAAGTGAAACTAATGGAAAAAGTTAATGGCCAAGCGAGCATTTGGGCCATTACAAGAGTCATAAAATTATTATTTAATGATCGTTTCATTTTGTGGAAGATTTGAATGATTCGCAGAAGAAACGATCATTATTAAAACATAAATTACTTTTACTAATATGTTTATTTTGAAAAAAAAAAAACATATTTTCTTTTCTTTTATTTTTTATATTTATTTCTACTGCTTTGAGCTTTGTTTTATTTCAATCCTCAGTTATTTTCCTAATTTCTTGATATAGCCAATAAAATTATTTAGTAAGAAAATACCGAAGTTTTTAAAGGATATAACTAAGATAAATATCAATATAATTTTTTCAACGTTTGAAAATTAAGCTAAAATAAAAGTATATAAAAGTATATAAAGTATAAAATTTATCTAGTTAATTGTAAGAATTCAAACTCTAGTTATATGGTAAAAATCACAATTCTACTCTTATGGTAGCTAGATAATAAATAATATTAGCACTTACACATTGCGCTGAGTTTGGGATTGCAAATCATATGCTATAACATTATATATGCATAGCCTGGTCAATTGAAATTAAATTGGATTCTGTCCATTCCAAACAGCAGCAGCAGAAGCATCGGCAACATGACATGGAATATCGATGATTATCGAATAAAGGGGGAGGGGGCGGAGTGAATACAAGTATTCACCAGTCGTGCCAGTTGAATGACACAAATTTTTATTGCCTTTCAACGTAGCTGCGCTGTTGATATGGAGTAAATTAATGTAATGTGGCAAACGAGCTGCTTCTACCCAATAAAAATCACGCAAGCTGACCAAGTCAGACATGCGGGCATTGGCCAGTCCAGTCCATTCCAGGCCAGGCCAAGAACAGGTGGGCAAACAGGTAACCACGACAGGGTAGATAGCCGTGCGGGCCATGGAACGTGACAGAGCTGCAGACAATAATGCACAATAATTATATAATAGAGCTATTACCCGAGAGTTGCTGGCTCAAAATTGGCTATGATGTGTATAAGCCTATAAACCACTGCCACAATTTCCACTTGCTTGATGGACTTTCGATTCGCAAGCGCATTGAATTATATGGAATAATGGAGGGAGGAAATTGAGAGATGGTAAATTTTGGTAGAACAATCTGCCCAAAACTGTCACAGCAAATATTTCAAGCCAGCCGCTTCGGGTATTTCGGGTTACGAGAATGAGAATCATGCGCCGGAATCAGTCAAACGTGGCTTGAGAGCGTCCTTCAACCCGTTAACACACACACAGCCACACACACACATACATATGGCAAAGGACAAGCCAATGGCCCAGGCACGCTAGGCTGGATACAAGTCGAAAGGGCCCGATACCGTAAAGCTATTTTAACAAGGACCCAGACCCAGAACACAAAATGGTAAGATAGGCAACAGCAACAACAACAAAACAGTCCAAAGTAAAAGAGACGACAAAAGGGATGCAAAAAAAAAATGGAAAACAGAAAGAAAGAAAGAGAGCAGGCTCCATTTACGCTTGCTTAGTTCCTTTTAGTATAAAGTTTAAGCTTAATCCAGCATAAAATCAACTGGTAAATTTTTTATGTCGACTGCGCACAGCCGAAAAAAGGCTGCAAGATTAAAGAGTTAAGCGCTAAAGCCCGAACCCAAACCCAAATACCCAAACCCTCTAAAAGGAATAAAACGTAAAATAAAGCTCACACAGCATGTCACAAACTATTCGCATTGATTATCGTTATGACAACAAAATTGGTAGATAAAACGAGATGCAGACGTGGCTTAAACCATAAATCAGTTATGTTAAGAGCGCACTTCAAATCTATATATATAAACTTTATTTAAATATGCTTTAACATAAGTATATTTATACTTGTGGGAGAACATGGCCTGGGCATTGTGAATGGACAACCAGGTGCGTTATGCTAAAGCGGAAGCACGTCTGTCGGCCATTTTGTTTGCAATTTGAATTTAAACCGGATGTGTTAAAAATATGCAGCATTGCCTGACAGTGTCTCTGCCACTCTGAAGCGTTGACAAGCAGACTTTTTCAGTCATATTTAGTGTAAATCATATCTATTAACATATATATATTTAGAATGCATATGCAAAATATTTTGCAACACTTGTTAGTTCCTTTACAGTCATTCATTTGCTCCTCTCATGTTTTACACTTGGCTGCCTTGCTGCAGCTGTCGTCATCAGGACTGCAAAAAAAAAGAGTGTGCAATGAATCATTGTTCAGCCTTAATGCATATATCACTTTATTGCACTTTGCACTGATAAATTTTATAATATTGAGTTGAAGATTTGCCAAATGCTTTAATGAATTTGCGGTTCAAAAGAGTCAAAGTAATTTATGCAAATAGTATTTTAATATTTATGTTATTCAATGGAAGCTATTTGAATAGGCAAATAAATCAAAAATAAAAATTTGAAAACCTCTGAAAATTAAGGAAACTTATACATGTGTTTATTTTGTTTGACTCTAAAAAAAAGTATGCTATATATGTATAGGGAAAATCACTTTTACATCTTTATTAGAATCAACTTAAGTTTCGTTTTTAATAGTCACTGAATTTGAGTTTTCAGGCTTGTGGATCCACATTTACATTTTAAAATGCATTATAAAGCAAGGCAAAATTTTATTCAAAAACATGCTTATAAAACCATCTAGTTTTATTAAAATTATTATTATCATAGCTCATATTTCATGCCATTTTCTAGTTCTAGCAAACTATTCTCTCGTACGTTGGACAGTCAGTTAGTTCCCATGAATTATTCTCTGTGATTCCGTTCAAAGTCATCAATCGCTTTCAGTATCCCTTACAATGCCATTTACTGACAGTCTCCCAACAACCGCACTCCTTCTTCTCCTAGTCCCTTCTCGTCTCTATTGCCTATTGCACAACACAAGTAAATATAATTCCATTGCGTTGCTTTCAGGCGCATCGTAAAAACACTTTCGACTTTGGTGTACATTGATCTATGCAGCTGCAGAGGCGCCAAAAAGTTTGTCCTGACATCATTTTGCTTTTGCCTTTTTGCCATTATAAACTGATTTATTGGTTCATTTCCCAGTGCCCTGAGTGGAGTAAGTGCAACAGCCGAAGCTCAAAGTGACCTCTCAGTGTCATGGGTTAAAGTTGTTGCTACCAAGCACTTGCTTTTGGCTTGCCCCCCACCCTTTTTGGCCAAGCATTGTCAAGGGATCTTCTAGGAGGTGATTCTGAGAAGAAGGGCGACTCTAAATTGGATTTGCCATTGCCTCCTGATGATGATGCATGCGACAAGTGACTTCAATTTGCTTCCTTTGCTGCATACTACTTTATTTACTTTTATGTTTCTCTTTTCTTTATTTTTGAGGCGTGAGCTGGCACCTAGTAGAGAAAAATTGCATTGAAACGGAAACTTAAAGCCGTTATGGAATCTCTCAATAATTAATATTGCACTCCCACTCATACACATTAGGGCAGACTCATAAATAAACAGTTCAGAGCCAGGCAGAGGCAACTGGTAAACTTTTTCCTCAGCTCAGTTAGGCGCACACACACACAATCTTACGTACACACCTGTGCAGTGTACACACAGACAGAGCACGTGTTCATTTCCGGCTATAGCATTTACCGTGCATATCCTGGCAGTTGCGAACTAGGCAGCATCCTTTGGCCCTTCCCAAAATAGAGCGTATTGCTGGATTTGTAATTGTTCTTGTTACTGTTGTTGTTGTTATTGCTGCTGCTATTGTTATAGAAGCTGTGTGCCAACGTCGATACAACAAGCTTTCAGATTTAATTTTAATTAGGTGCTATTGAATTTATAAATTTTTCAACTGCTGTCGTTCGTCGCTGGCGCTCGTAAAACTTTTACACCATTGAAAGTTTTCTGGCCAAATTCGAGTTGAAATTGGGGCTTGGGGTTTTTAGATATTTGGCTTGGGGTTTTTCAGTTTCACTTTAGCACACAAGCAAGCCGTAATCATAGCCTGTTGCCTGACACTAATAACAATAATCGCAAATTATATTTTCATGAATTTTCAACTCATAATTACTAATATTTTCTATATAGTACTTTTGGTGCCGCCATTCGATGGCGCATAATTAAAATTTGTTGTTGTCCAGCGGGAGTTTAGTGGCAGAACAAGGGGGAGAAAACAGAGAGGGGAAATAAGCACAATGAATAACAATGTACATTAATTTTGTTTATTAATTGTATATTTGCGTAGGCTGCATAATAATGTTGTGCGCTAATCAATAATATGAGGCCCACTTCAAAACAGATTACTTATATTTTATTGATTCGCAATGGGAAAACTAATAAATTTGCATGCATAGTTTTTTATAACTGGAAAGTGCCACTTAATTGCTTGATGAAAATTAAGTGCTATTTAAATATATTAATAAATTTAAAATAAATTTTCATATTTAACACGATTGAAAGATAAACTGCCTACATATATTTTAAAAATGTTCTAAACGTGGAATAGGATTTTCCTAAATCCATGGAGTAATTATTGTCTAAAATTTTGGTGGAGCTTAGGCTAAAATAAACTTTTTTTTAATTAAATATTTTAAATAAGTCACAAAGTAAACTTGTAAAAATATACAATGAAAAAACCTAAAATAAAGTTGCAATAGCTTTCAATGTCATTAAGAATTAAAAATGTTAATGTAAATCAAATTAAATTAAAAGTTGCAATAGTTTATTTATCCAGCGGAACTAGAAGGCAGTTTTATAAAAACATGTTTAAGCCATGTTGGCGGTTTATGATCTCCTGTCTGAGCCTACTTCTGTATCTTGCCGAGCTGAGACAAGTAGATTCTCAACAAAGAAACTTAACTGATGGAGATTTTGCAAATATGTTACGCCTGAGACTGGGTATCAATTGTAAAGATCGCAAATACGAGTCCACAAATATAGTGCATTCCCAATATTGGGCGATGGTTAATTATATCCGTGCGAATCACGGTGATTTGCGATGCTCCTCGACTGTAACCTACACCACACATGGGGATTATCGTTATCTGCAGAATGTGGTGCCACTGCTGACACGCTGGCGAGCTCCGATCAGTTTGGCTCTCTATTCACCTGGCTTGGATTTTAGGCCCACTGTGATGAGCATTCTATGGCTACGAGAATGTGACCCACAACGTGAACTAATTCAACAATGGGTTAGTTTTCATATCTATTTCAATGTGGATCACATTCCGAAGGATATTCCAAAAGAACATACATTATTGAAATGGAAAGTCAATTGTAACGAGCCGGCACCATTTTTAAATGTTCCTAGAACTGAATGCTACAGATGGCGAAAACGGCTTGAATATCCCGTTAATGTTGGTCGTAATATAGCCAGAAATGCAGCTCTAACTCATTTCGTGTTGGCCTCCGATATTGAACTTTATCCCTCACCGGGTCTGGCAAATGGATTTCTGCAAATGCTAAGTCGTAATCCAGATTTACTTAAGTCTCGCAAAAATATTGTTTATCCATTAAATATTTTCGAGGTGCCCAAAACAATTGCCGTGCCAAATACGAAATCAAAATTGCAATATCTGCTTGCCAAAGGACACGCGCAGTCATTTCACATTCGACTCTGTGCTGCGTGTCACAATGGACCACGACTTCAAGAATGGATCAATTCGATGAATTCCTCAAATACTATTAAAGTTTTTCATGTGAGCAAACGGACGGCACAATATAATTATTGGGAGCCCATTTACATTGGTACAATTAATGATCCTCTCTATGATGAGCGCTTTAGTTGGGAGGGCATGTGGGATAAACTAACCCAAGCCTATGCCCTGTGCGTTTTGGACTATGAATTTCATACCCTGGATAATGCCTTTTTAGTTCACAAGCCGGGTATAAAAAGGAGCAACAGAAATCAGGCACGACTGGCAAAAGGTTTACGAACCTATCAGTTCATACAAAGAGAGATTCTTCTTGAGTTCTACGAGAAGTATGGATGGCATCCAAATTGCAGTATATAGTGAACAGTATAGACTTTACTATATAACAATTATGTTAGAATTTATTGTGAACTGTGCAATCAAATGTATAATAATTTTCATCTAATCTATTTCATCATTCCGATCTAATGCAGCAATATAAATTAAAAGATCCCCATCCGAACAATAATATATTTAATATATTTCTCTTACAAAAATATATTCATATATAGCATATGGAGTTAAAGAAAATCTGTTTATTCTATATCATTCCCTTAGATTTTCTTCGTTTAAAAACAATTCAAAGTGAACATTAAAAGAAATTCAAAATCAATCAAATTTTGAAATATAAATTTACCAATCTGAACAAATTAAGTAAAATAAATGTATGTTTCACTCAGAACTAATTTGTTTTTCCTATAACATTCCCTCAACTATAATTTTTAAAAAATACCTATCCAAAGTAAACATTGGAAGGAAGATATATAAAATTCATAACATTTCAAAATGGAAATTTATCAATTCCGCATTTCAGTTTTTTTTAGATTTACAAAGCGAACAAACTTTTGTTATATATTGTAGAAATCAAATGCATTTCGGATGCTTCATGTTGCTCGTATCTTATTTATGTGTATTTTTAACAACAATTACAACCACATAAAACATTGTAAAATATAATATGAACTGCAAACCTAAATAAATATTTATTATTTGCACTGTTGTGTTTTATATGCTGTGGAAAGCAATTGAATGGGATGCAATTGGTGCTGGGATGATGAGTATGGCTGATTGCCACGCCCAGTTCAAACAATTTGTTTGAGTTGGTTGGAGAGTCATTGGCATAATTGAATATCAATTCATTTTGAATGCGTGCCATGGGCGCACTTCGTAGCGGATGTTAGGAAATAACCGCTTCCCCTTAACCCTCTCTGGACACCATCGATTGTCACTGCAGACTAAACCTCAAATTATGGATATAATTGGTGGAGTTCACAAAAGGAAGGGGAATTGCAACAGGAGATTCTGTAATATTTATAACATAAATTATTAGCATACAAAATGCAATTGATGCCCTCTAGTGATTAATTAAAATGTTTCACAGCACATATAAATTTATATTGTTTATTGCCATACATATATTGTAGTATTGTATGTGCAAAATAGATACGAGTCAGAGAGGAGGAAAAAGCTGTGTATAATATGACCAATAATTTGGCGGAGGTCAAGCGCCATTTTTGTGGTCCACTGCACAGTAAAAACGAGAACAAACTCAAACTCAAACCCAAACCCAATGTAAATTTTAACCAGACGAGGCAGAGTCCGACCCAGTTTGAGGGACATCACAATGACATGGCAACTTGGCGAAACAAAGTGAGACGAAAAGTTTTTGCAAGAGACAAATGACCCTTAAAGTTAAAACTAACAGTGACTAAATGGAGACAAGAGCAAAAAATTTGTGTGTGCTCATCCTGAGGCAAAAAAAAAAGAATAAGCAACAGCAATAGGAAAAGCAACAGCAGCAGCTCCATCAGTTGGAAGAACATGAAATCCTTTAATTGCTGCCACCAGTAGCCAAGCAACCGAAGCTTCCATTTGTCTTTCAGTCAACTGCTGACGTTACTGGGACTCGCAATGAACTACATAGGAATATTGGATTGGAATGAGAAAGAAATGCGAAATGGGGTAGTAGAGTAGAGAGAGAGTAGAAAGTGGGATTCCAGTTTTGAGGTCCAGATGCTGGCCGCGTGAAATTGCAAAAGTGTTTCACCTGAATGCATGCAGGCAGTGTATATCCAGATGGCACCCTCAGTACATCTGGGGATTCGAAACAAGAAACCATAATACAATGCCATTCTCGTACATGAACAACTTAATTCTTGTTAAGTGTAGTCGAAGTTTTTCATACACAATACCTTGCGTAGAAAACTGTCAAAAAGTTAGAAATACTTGTAGATAGATAAAGAAATTGTTTTGGAATATATTGGGAATTGAATAGTTTAACAAGTATTTTTTCTATAATATTGAATAGCATAAACTCTGTAGGGTTTTGCAATTTCATCTCAAAGATGTCTTGCTTAAATAACAAAATATTTAAAGCGAATATTTGTGATTTTCAAAAGCAAATTATAAAGTCAAATTATTATAAATAAAACTAAGTATAATTAAATATGTGTGATTTTTATTCGTATTATTAAAAATTTATAATTAAAAAGGATTCTTAGATATCCAAAACATAATGGTAATGTAAACTTCGTCGATTTTAAGATTAAACAAGATATTAAAAGGCGCCCAAACCTTTTCCACATACCCTAAAGAAATAGGGTATTATAACTACACACAAAGTGCAAAAGAATAGAATGAGAATGCAAACAAAGAATACAACAACAGCAGCAACAATAACAACAAATGAAAAAAACTTTAAACAATGGGCTGGGAGCAGACGTCAAAGTGAGCGATTGTTGAACCGTGTCATGGGGCATCAATGGTAACGAAGTGGATACTGGACGAGGGCAAATTCCCAAATGCTTTTACCACACACAAAAATGAGCAACGCCATAGAGAAACAATAGAGAAAAAAAATATGAAGTGAAGAAGACTTTGCATTGTAGCAGGAAGGATTATTAAAAATGCTTTCAATGAAAATGGCAATGCAATGCATTGAATAATCCCAAGGCAACAGGAAGCATAATTTTCATTTGATGCCAGGCAAACTGTGGTCAACTCTAAAAAAAAGCAAAAAAACATTTAAAAAAAAAAAAGGAAATGGAAAACGGGGTGCTCCATCAATTTTCAATTTGCCTATGCAAAGAATGACACTTTATACAGGAACGTCAATCAAAAAGGCGTCTATTGAAAAGAAACGTTAAAAGAAAAGGCGCGACATGAAAAGCTAATGCAAACATGAAGTCAAATCAAAAGGGATCTTAACTCACACTCTCTCTCTCTCCATCTTTTGAGACTATGCAGCATCTTAAGAAAATTCTAATTTTGATGTCAAACAGCGATTAAAAGAAACGAGATTACCTTTTGCATATTGCATGAGATGCATTTTCTTCTGTTTGCTTAGCTTCTCACTTACTCAAGATGTGTGTGTGTGAGTGTGTGTGTATTTACCTCATTTGCACTTTGGCTGACTGGGTAAAAAAAGGAAAATATGCTGTGTCAGGCAGGTGCAACTGATGTCAATGATGACGTTAACAAGTCCAATAACTGTTATGCACCATTTTTTTTTTTTTGCATTCAGCCCCATCGATGCAAATAAGAAGCGAATGACACAACCGAAAAGCGACAAATCTGTTGCACAAACATACAGACAGACGGATCGACTGTCTATCTGACTGAGTGGCATAAGCACTCAGTGTATGTATGTATATACTCGTATATAGGGGCAGTTTAGTGACAGCAGGCGCTTTTTGGCCAACCGCAATATAGAAAAGCCGCACACGCAAAAATCTGTTAAAATTTCATCATAGAGAGACCAGGAAGCGACCACGGCAATAGGCGCTTAAAAAAGCTAATGGAACGTACTGCAATGACTGTCCAATTCAACACACACACAAGCACAACATATATACACACGGACAAATTAATGTACGTAGCATCAGGACCCCCAAGCCAAAAAAAAAACCGCCCACTTATGCACTCTCCACGTACAATTTCCGGTTGAACACATTTTGTGGTCGGGCGCAAATGCATTTATATTTGAGCAGCAACAGCAGCAGCAGCTCCAACAGCAACTGTAACAACAACAACGAAACAGCAACAGAAACAGACGCTTTGCACAAAGCTTAAGCCATTTCATTTTTGGTTCGTTGGCGCTTGTAGTAGTTGCTATTTTGCACTGTTCCACACACACACACAGTTTTTATAACCGCAGCGGTGGAGTGAGGGGCCAGCTGTGGGCAGGGGGTGGGCAGGGGGTGGGCGAGTTCCGCAGGAGGTCAACCACAGTGCGCTCATATTTCTTAGACCTCATATAAACACACTCACAGAAACTAATAGAAAGCAAACAGAACAAATAACAACATTTTGCCTGAAAACTTAACAAAAACCTATCAAGGCATGGAATGCCGAAAATTTACTTTACTTCCAACACTTTTGTTGCCTTAAATTATAAATGATATAGAAAATTTATCAAATAATAATTACAATAAATACTTGGATTACATATGCAGAATTTTAGAACTGCAAATTGCATTTAATGTGAATTTGAAATGTACAATAATTAACCGAATTATTTAGAAAATTAAAAAAAAAAACTATTCAGTGTTATGTAAAATTCCATTTAAATATTTTATTAGATATTATTTGGATTACAAGCGAAACAATTTTGTGAGCAGTAGCAAAACTACATTTAATTTAATGAAATTACATTAAATGAAAAATAGGAACAACAATTTGTTAAATGGAAAAGCATTTTCAATTGTACATTTTATTAATACGAACTTTTTTCGTAGTTTGTAAAATTATATAAAAGCTGCTTTTTAGCCAGCATTATGAAGTTTTTTGATTATGCCATTTGATTAAATATTGTAGAAAGTTTTAAGTAAAAATCAGAAAGTGGCATAAACTTTCAAAATAAAGCACGTCATTTCCAGTTAAAATCGTTTGATTATAGAACCCACGCTCGCTTCTCAAAATGTTTACAGTCTTGACAAAGTTTACCCTTATATATTGTGAAATCATGCCTTGCGTAGAATTACATTTCTTTACAGTTAAAGAAGATATACTTTATGGGTTTCTGACGCGGCTTGCCAAGAGTGTTCGAGTTGCAAGTTCATTTGTAATTTATTAAACGCAGCTATAAACAAATCGAAAGCGAGTGGCCGCAATGGCCGCATGAATTTCGATTTAAGCCTGATCCAGACGAGCCGGATGCGGCATTGGCAAACAACAACAACAACAACAGCGAAATGGCAACAACAAATGGCAATGGCTTGGCGAGAGTCACTAAGTCAGTGGGTCTGGTGTTCCGGACAGCTTTTGCAATGGCAATGGCAATGGAATTGTGGCGCGTATTTGTGGGTTGCAGGCACGCACAGCTCCCCCTCCCTCCCTACGTTCCTTCCTTCTTTCACTTCTCCCCTGTTTCAGTGAGGACTTCGACTGGGATTGAAATTGGTATGAGAGCAACGCATACATACATACATATGTACCATACATACATAAATAGCATGCGGCAGGCTGTGCTTCCAATGGACACTAGGCTAATTTACTTCCCATATGAACCAAACAAAACCGTACATCTATGCACATACACGTACATGACAAACACACACACACATACACTAACACGCATTCATATACATAACGGGCGGGAGTGATTTTCTGTGTCATTTGGTTGTAATCGTGTCTGTAGTTTGTTACTTATTACTATGTGAGTGTGCCAAATGGCATACATGAAAGTCCATCTCTGTGTGTGTGTGTGTGTGTGTGTATTAGTCTGTATGTGTGTTTGTGTGCGTGTGTGCATATGCAGTTTGACTTGTCTTAATGGTCATGTTAAACAAATGTTTATCAAGCCATGCAGCTGCTGCAACTGCAACGAATACGCCCACTTTCCTTCTCTTCTCCTCCCCCACCCTTCGTCCTGTTTAGGCCCATTAGTCATTTTGGCCAGTTGTATTTGTTGTTGCTGTTGTTGCTGTAATATGGCATTAGCCACTCCACTAGCTACTATAAAATGAGTAATGCTAAATGAAATATGCATAAGCTGCATACAAACTGCTAAGGTTAAGGTTAAGCGGTTTGTCAAATGTGAAAGGGCAGCAGCAGAAGAAGAAGGACCACAGGACCAGGACAACAGGACCACAAGCAACAAGCTCCGAAACTTAAGCCAAACAGCATCTTATGCTGCAGCTGAAATATTAGACAAATTTCTTAGACACAGATAACAACAAGAAGCATACATATGTACATATATTACTCTGGCAACACCTACACATATGATGTAAATATTATCAGAGTATGAGGCGGGAAGGTTATAACCTTTAATTAGCATAACAGGAACAGCTTGCACTAATTAAAATTATTTATATATGTATATTAATGTATTTTCCTGTTATTGAATTTCTCTGCATACTTAAAAAAAAAGGCTCCGCAATTTTAACAAAGGTATGAATGCTTGAAATATTGAAATTAATGTAAGGGGAAATTAGTGAAATTATGATAAAATTAAAATTGCCCAAAATTAAGAACATTTAGAAGCAACATTAATTTACAGGGCAAATAATGATCAAAAAGGGCATTACTCGTCAAAATCAGTAACGATTTATAAAAGTTACGAGTTCAATGTTTTGCTAAATTGAAAATTTTTAAATAAAAAATAATTTTTTTAAAATGATAAAGCTTAGTTACGGAAATAATTTAAATGTCAAATCATTTTTGACAAATTTATGAGTGTTCAAAGTCATCGAAAATATATATGTATGTACACTGGCGAACATATTTATTGGCACAGCCAACATTTTGAGATTTGGGGGCTTAATTGTTCCCCTATCGTTAACATATTGGTATCAATGGAAAGGTCACTGAAATTCCGTTTGAATGATATACAACTTTCCTTAACCCATTAAGGACCCTTCGAAAATTTCGAATTTTTGTAAAAGTCAATTTTCGAAACTTTTTTCCTGGATTTTTTACCAAAAATTTTTTGATGCAAAAAAATTCTTTAAACAATTAAAGGAGTGACTGCAAAAAAATTTTTGCTAGTATTTTTTATAATTTTTTGAAAATTGCTAAAAAGGCACTTTTTACGTAAAAAGTAGGAAAAAGGGGTTAAAATGGTCATTTTTAGGATTTTCAAAAAATTATAAAAAAAATACTAGCAAAAATATTTTTGAAAAATTTTTTTTGCAGTCACTCCTTAAATTGTTTAAAGAATTTTTTTGCATCAAAAAATTTTTGGTAAAAAATCGAGGAAAAAAGTTTCGAAAATTGACTTTTACAAAAATTTGAAATTTTCGAAGGGTCCTTAATGGGTTAAGGAAAGTTGTATATCATTCAAACGGAATTTAAGTGACCTTTCCATTGATACCAATATGTTAACGATAGGGGAACAATTAAGCCCCCAAATCTCAAAATGTTTGCTGTGCCAATAATTATGTTCGCCAATGTAAGAAAGTACAAATTAGCATTTATTTTAACTGGTTTTCTTATGAAGAAAGCTAAAATTATTAAAAATGTATCGTACATTATCGATTTAAATGTGGTACGAACTAAACAAATTTTATACATCATTATTTTGTAGATTACTAGTTGACATTTTGCTGAAATAAAATGTATCTGATCCCGTAATTCGCACACAAAAATAACAGATTAGAAAGCGTACAAAAATATAAAATTTCATTTCTAACTGCAAGAATTAAATATATTTAAGGACATACACACATAGTATGTATACTGAACTTGTATAAACATGCTTTAGTCTGATTTTAGTTTAACCAGCTTGTGTTGTTGTTATTGCCACACCCAAAGCTTACAGACATACATACATACACACATTCTTACATACATGCATATGCATGTGAGTAAGAAGCACGCACACACACATTGCACTAGCACCTGATGTGCACTTGCAGCGTTTTACGGATTAACATTTTACAAGTCAACTCAAACACTTGCACTTTACCAGCAGCAATAACAAATAATAATAATAATAATAATAACACTTGAAACACTTAAATTTACAATTACAAATCGAATTTGCGAATTGGACCAACACGATCACGGGCAACGGCAAATGGATAACTATCGCCAGTAAAATCGATATCGATATAACAGACTCAACTGGTGATGGTATTCGTGAAACAATGGAATCAATTCTAATCGCAGGATGCTGATCAATTGGCATTACTTTAGCTTGGCAATCCCTTACCATTTAGCTTGGGCAAATATGCACATTAATATTGCACACGAACGGAAGCTAAATGCTATAAAAGAGTGCCACCCGCCGTGGCAATGCTGAATGCTGCGATTGCCGCCGCCGCCGCTGTCTGCGCTGCTTTCAGAAAAAGCCAAATTAACAATATGCAAAATTCATGTTAAAATATCGGAAAAATATATTTCTTTCCTGTGCAAGCAATCCTTTTTCCCATCCATTCGCTTTTGCAGCCCTTTTATTTGGCTGCCTGCGCGCATTCTTTTCGTTTGGGTTGGCAACAAAAAAAAAAAAAGGAAACAGCGAAAGAAGCAAAGTTTCACATGCGGAAGGATTGGGCTTGGATAGAAGGAGGAGTGTGTGTGAGTATGTGCATGTGTGTGTGTGGCGTTGGCGGCGCTTTCATATGCTCCATGCCAAGCAATAAAAATGTAAATTGTTGTTGTTGTTGTTGCTGCTGAATGAATGAATGAAAGCGTCGACCCGTCGACGACTCCACGATGATGCGAAATCGAATCTCGAATGCTTTTGCCCGGCAAAGTGAGCGGCTCTCTGTATTAGTCGGAGCATGTGTGTTTAGGTGTGTGCTTGTGTGTGTGTGTCGATGTGCATATAAAAATACAGTTATCTGTTCTATTTGCGCATTTATAAATATTTGTTTGCTTCAATTCTGCCCATGCACATTACACAGTCCCCGGCCATCTGTGTACATGTGAGAGTGTGCGTGTGTGTGTGTGTACCTTCGTTGTGATTCTGAATGTAAGTTATTGAATGGTGAAAGCTTTTTTGCCGAGCCGGTTGCCGACCTTTGCCCTCACAACCCTCTCCCTCTGGAGAATGGATACTGACACCCAAAACTCTTTTTTTGTTGGGCTGCTCTTTTGTTTAGTTTTCGGTTGAACTCAGTCAGTCAGTGGAGCACACATTGCCAGAAAAATGCCATTTTATTTGAGTTGTTAAGCATAAGTATGTAGATATCTGTCAAATTTTGAAGCAATCGAGTTGCGGAAGTGCATAAAATGAAAAGTATCTCATAGATACAGTTAAAGTCATGTGTCCGTTTTGGGAAAAAGCAAACTTACTGACAATAAAAGGGTCAAAGGTAAGAAAGGTCATAAGAGTACGTAGATAATGTTTACTGAATTTAGAATTTATGGAAGCTATGAACTCAATAATTATATGGATAAGTAAAAAATTAAATTAAAGTTCGTCTAAGCTAAAAGATATGAAAACGGAAATAGTTAAATGCTAATAGTGAGAAAATATTTCAGATATTGAGTCAAAATTAAATTATTAATTTTAGTTTTTAATTTTCATAATTGAATAATAGCTGGAGAGCTAGAGACAGTGAAAAAACACAATAATAATAATAATACATTTTCTTAAGCGGGATTCTTTAATAAGTTTGTAAATTTTGTTATATACTGACAATAATTTTGTAAACTGAAAATATAAAAGAAATTAAAAAACAGTTAAAAAAAAAATAATATAATAATTCTTCCACAAATTGGAACTAAGACCGGAAGTTTAGCCCTCCTAAAATTTCAACTGTCTTGCATTTAAAAAATATTGACTTTCTTTTGAAGTGTGAAATCTATCTAAATACATTTCAAATTCTAATGAGGCAAATTTTTAAAGAAATCAAAAGATTTCAAAAGCCAATAGCCTTCAAATTAGCATACCCATTCCTCAGGATTTATTGTACGGATGCCCGAGACTCAGGGCTAAGCAAACAGTATCCTGAGATTATGCCATTCATTGTAACTATGTCAGCATTAGCTAATTCTATAAAAAAGAGAGAGAGAGAGAGATAAAGAGACACGCCCATTTGGCAGCCCACTCCAGTGCTCTCAAGTTTATGAAATATTGCGGATGTCGGGGGATGATGCTACGCATATACTCAGGACTTTTGGATGCGAATGCTGGATGGCTGGACGTGAATGCGGATTCGTTGTCAGCTGGAGGGGCACGTACTTTGGTTAGCATTTCAGCTCAGCTGTGAAACGCGACAATTTAATTTATTTGGCGCTTTACGGGCCCAAAGTCAGCGAATTTACGATTGACATTTGCGTTTAACCTACTTATGCTGATTTGATGGCAGCTCATAAATAAAATTTAAACCAATTGCCGGACACCAGCAGAAGCACTGGGAGCACCCATCAATCGCAGCTGCTATCAATGTGGGCCATCATCAGCGGCAATGTTGCCTATGACCTCCAACCACCGCCACTGTCATCATCTTCATCATAGTGGAGAAGACGGAGGAGGAGAAATTGAAGCTTGACGTAGTTCTCGGTAATTGAACACTTAGTGGGCCAAGCAATTTGGTTTTAGTATGCCAAGACAAATATTTAAAATCCGGCTGATGCACCACACGCAACTCCTTGACACACCCCCCAAAATTCCTATTCCCATTCCCAATCCCACTCCCACTCCCCCTTCCAGGCCTGGCCATTCTTCTCCTATCAGTTTTATGCCACGCCCAAGTTGAGACAACCCAGCTGGTTTGGCAGCGCAAATTTGTCGTGTCAAATGATGCAGAAAGTCGCCGAGGAACCTAGAAATTAAAACGTGAAATGAGTCGTAAGACAAAAACAATGAAAAACTCCTCTTCTCGCAATGGAAATGCGGAAAAGTCGCTTGAAAGTTTTTCCAATTGTCTTGGGAGCGTAGGTGACGTTCCTGCAATGGATCGGGCGGAGGAGTTGGAGAAACGACTGGGGGTAGTTGTCCTGGATTGGTTTCCAAATGTGTCACTGGGGTGCAATTTGAAAATGAAATTTTCTTAGCAGTTTTTCTTATTTTTGGGTTTTTTTTTCCTCTTAACATTTGGCATGTGACGCTTCAATGGCTGACCTTGATAAGTTTATAGAACTTTTCGAACACTATGTATATACATTTATATCTAACCGCTTGAGTTTGGCTATTTTCTGTGGCTTTTCTTTAAGAAAATTTTATGCGAAACAGATTTGGCATCCAAAGAAAATTGACAACATTTGGTTAGGAAAAGTGTTTTAGTTTTAATTGAATTTTATGAAATCCATATCTAACTAAAAATTTGATTTTGAAATTGGATTTCAAATTGAATAAAATTGATTGGCATCGAAACTAATTTAAGAAAGATCTAAATTTTCGATGGAATTAGTATAGCTATTACTTAGAATTTAAATTTGTTCCCAAAAATTCTTTAAAATAATCTTCATAAAATCAAAAATATAATATAAAAGCAGACCCTTTGGTTATCTAAGAACTTTAACAAATATTCGAAAGCAAATTTCATTTTTGGGTCAGGTTATATATTAGTATCTTAGTTTCTTAGTCAATTACCCCTAAAAATAAAATTTGTTTTCTAACATTCGGCACAATATTTCTCGAAGTTCAATGGTGCATCACCATAAATATAAGAATATATTTTTTTGTTACAATGTAGGACCAATATTTTTAACTATAGACAGGGCTAGTTCAGTTTTCCCTAAACATGAGAAATTTTGCTAAGCAATTTATTCCGAAGTTTCATACATTAAGAGTTAAGGAAATAAAAGCTGGAAAGATTTTCTCATGATGCTGAAAAATATAATTGAGAGTAAAAGCCAAGCTATTACAATAATTTAAAGCTAACGATGAAGGCTGTCATGGAACGAGTATGCACTAGTCGGCACTCCAGAAATGAAGAGGAAGTTCTTGCTGTTGCTGTTGCTGTTGGCAACCAGATGGAAGTTGAAAGGCAACAAAATCTATCAGCCAAATCAATCGTCTGCTAAAGACTCAAGTATGGCTCCAGTAATGATGAGGGCAGGGATGAAACGGGGAGGGATTGGGAGGCAGGCAGGGAGAACAGCTCGCTTAGCTTAACACTCATGTCTGACTTGTCCTTAGCTTGGTTAAACCTGTTAACGTTAAGTTTCCCTCATTGTGGTGCTTGTTGGTCCATAAATTGACTTCGTCCCGGGAGCAGCTCAGCCGTGCGCACTACTTGACCACACATTGGCGCATTGTCACGCGCGCATTTCCCCCATTTTCCTGATTTTCAGGAAAGAGAATAGTCCAACCAGCATATTCATCAATAGAGCAAATGCCACAGAGCAGTCAGTGTTTGTGTGTACGTGTGAATGTGTGTGTGTTGAAGTTGGGTTAACAAAAAATCTGTTAAAATAAATCACAACAATTTGTACATTTTCGCCTCGTTGGTCAGAGAACGAAGTTGTAGGGAAAGACGGTGACAATGATGGCAATGGCAACACATGGCACATGGTCTAAGGTATAAGCTATAAGGATATCCCAACCAGCAGCATCTTAAGGCCCAAAGTGAAAAAGGACAATGTGTGTTTTGGGCTATTAAGTTGTCATTTGGCTGCGGGTATGTCTCCCTCTCTCTCTCCCTCTCACTCTCTCTCTACGTGACCTCTGTTAACAGTTACTCCCAGCATGCGTGGGCTGAACTTATGACAACTTTGATTGCAGTCAATTTATTAGCCACAGTCCGTCCAGGTGGCATGTGGCACGTCGCACCTGGCAGGTGGCAGATGGAGGAAGTTGACAGCTGCTTGCTGAGCCATTACAAATGCCTGACATAATTGTTTAACGCCATGTTTTTAATTAGCCACCACGTATTAGACGCGGAAAAATACTTTTTGTGCAAAGTGAAAAACCAGAAAAAACAAAAAGGACATGACAAACGGTGGCAAAGCAGAGTAGGAATAGAAACCAAAAAAAAAAAGCAGTCAGGATATTTGCTTAAAACCCTATTACCATGGTAATCCTTTTGACAAATGAATTTTAACATGCCCTTACACCAACACACATGCACACTCACACACACACTCATACGTACAGTTCACCTTCTCACACAGACATACATAGACAGTGAAAGCTCAATGTCACTTTTGCCACAGTCATAGACGACAACGCGAAAAAGTATGCTATAAAATGTGAATGTTTCCTCTATCTGTGAATGTGTGTGTGTGTGCTTATAACTCCAAGTGTGCGCTCGTGCGCATATGTCTTACTTCACTGTAAGCATAAACAGCACATACGTTTATCACCGCATTTATGCGGAAATCAAGTTAAGTTTAATTCTGATTCGATTCTGTGGCTATTTTTGAGATTTTCCGCAAAGGGGAATTAAATTAAACATAGCTTAAGTACAAATATGTAATTTAAAAAAGCATAAACTATTAAAAGGCATGAAAATGTTATTGTGCTCGCAAATTTAGGACGCTGATCAATTGCATATCAAATACATAGTTATCTAAAAATACTTCGAAAATTCGACAACTCGATTTTCGCGGAAGCGATTTACAAGTACTTTAACTCGATAATTTTTTAGAACATCACTCGAGTTAGCTCAATCGAATTTCATATAAATTCAACAACTTACTGGAGTTTGCTCATCATAGCTCATTTACAGGTCTAAGTCCAGTAAATTATAAAAAAAGGAGTTGATTAAATCAAAGATTGAGTTTGCCATATAAATGACATTTTGAGGCAAAAAAAAATCAAAATGACTTTCCGCTTGAAAATTTGATCAGTTTTGACAAAGTTGTGAAGTTTGCTCTACAAAATCGTCTTATAAAAAATTAGCTAAGTGATAATTGTTTTAAATTTTAAGGGAACTTTTGTGAATGTGATGAGTGTGACTCATTGCAATATTTTTGGAATATATTTCAATAGGTTAGCTCCAAAAAAGCTTGACGCAGTTTATGCCAGTTCATTTGAACCGCTAAAAAGCTGTAAGAATTCTTCAAAATACTATGCTTTGAAATCATCAGCATATATAACCATATATATAAATGTATATATGTGTGTAATATATAAATATACCTTTGCCTTGGCATGCAGATGGATGCTGGCACGCGCTTCTCTTGCTCTCCCAGAGCGACCATAGAGTGAGCCCAAATGCACACAGCGGGAAGCCAATTTCAGTAGAGTTTGGCGCTACCCTAACGCTATCTCGGTCCTTTGCCTGATGCCAAGCAATAAAATATTCATTTACTTGACATTTGTTGTATTTTCTTCTCTGTTTTTTTTTCAGCTACCCAAGATGCATCATTCAAGCAAAAGAAATCAACAAAAAAAAAAGCGATGGCTTCTGCTGGCGCTTCATTCATCGGTTGACACGCACCGTGAACTTTGGCACCCTTCATAAAAAATGTAATTTTCAAAAACATTTGGAAATTTCAAATTGAATTTGCCGCACGCTTGAAATGTGAAATGCCGCCTGCCAACCCAAAAACTGTATGCAAAGCGTCTTCAAGATTACAGCAGCCCTTTCACCTTCTCTCTTACCCTGGGTAGTACATAAAAGCTTCAGCTCCAAGATGGTTGGGATTGGAAACAAGGCAAGGCTCGGTTGGAATATACGATGTGTGAGTGGAGAAAAAAAGTGTAAGTGACATGAAAGGCACACAAAGCGCAAAAACCTTTAATAACTTTACGCTTTTTGTTTTCAAGTGCACTTGCCAACTGAGTGTGAGTGTGTGAGTGAGTGTATGCCACGCCCATTCATCAAAGAACCGCCCTTTGCCCAAACCTGAATGCCAGACGACAAAAATAAAGGCAAAGGCTGTGCAACTTCCGCTTTGAAGTCGTTTCTTCTCAACTTCTTTAAATTTGTGACTCTCTCTCTCTCTTTCTTTCCCTCACTCTCTCATTTTATATACCTTTTAGTTTCGCGTAGAGTCCTTTAAAATATTTTCATCCTGTCCAAACCTCACGCCCATCCGCATTTCTCGATGTGTCTTATTTATTACCTATTTATTGTCAATAAATGCAGCCTCCAAGCGACCATTTTGTGCGCCGCGACTAAATAAAGACAAATGAACCGTCACTTTAGTGGGTGGATCGAGTCACACACACACACACACACACACACATATACATGTACACACTCGACTGAGGTACTCATTAAATCGTCCACCAGCCAAATGGCCTGTCTTTTGTGCTTATAAAATAAATTTATTGCCCAATTTATTTACACACATCTTTTTTTCTTATAGCAATTTAAAAATATTTAGTTTAATCTAGTTTCTTTTCAATATATTAGCGTTTTCTTATTACAGTTACCAAATATCTTAGATATCTATCAATTTTATATATTTTAATATCAATATAGAACCAAAAGAATCAAATTTATAATTTCTTTAAATGCATTTTGTATGCTTGAAAAGTCAACAGAACTTTATGAAAAGTATAATTCCAATTCACATATTATTCCGTAAAGCGTCTTTCTCTTAGAGTTCTAGAATATTGCTTCTGACCCTCGCAGAATTTACGTGATCTATAGCAGCTCTCAGTTTCCTCTTACCGCTTTTCAGCCTACACAAAAGTTAAAATATCCCTTTAAACGTTTCGAGCTGCTCAATGTATGTAAGTAGAAGGGCATCAAATATAATAACGACCACAACAATGCGTGATGTGAATGCAAAAACCCGTTAGGCAAAGGACCTAACGGTGTGTGCATTAGCTGAGTATTTGTATGTGTGTGTGTGTGTGGTTGAAATACTTTACATATGTATATCTATATACATATGTGGCAAATCACTTTCTAAATGCAATGCCAATAAAAAAGCATAGCAAAAGTGTTGAAATATATAAATAGATATTCCGTGGGAAGCAAATGGAGTGGGTGGGGAGAAGGGGAAAGGCGTTTAAGGAAAGGGTAAATGGGGGGTCAACGCAGATATTATTTGTTGGCGCTGACAGAACCGGGTTGCAGCCTAAAGGCAGATACAGTTCAAAAAGAGAAATGGACGCGCTACGTGACAATAACAGGCTGACGATTAAATTTTATCAAGGAGCTCGAATATTATAAAGAATTTTCAGCTTAGTTTAATACCTTTAGCAATTCACTTTGTTAATTAAAATCTTAATTAAGGAAAACTCACTCTATTAATATTTCGCTAACTATGGTTGTCTTTACTATCTTACCTTTAATACAATATATGTACAATATATTGAATACTTTCAAGCATTACATTTTTAGTGAAATTTGCAGATGTCTTTCAAGCGATTTTTAATCATCATTTACCTTATAAATTCCAGTTTCTGTAATAATTCTAATTTAAACAATTTTATATATATTACAGGATATTCCACAGTCGTATTTTTTCCACAAACGCAATAAATTTGTATGTTAAAGCGTTTTTTTTGTACAGACAAAAATACAAATTAAAATTTTTGAAATTTATTCAGCATAAACAGTTCAACAAACGCCCTCTAACGGGTAAATTGGGCAACTTAACAGAGCTTTCGCTCGAAAGCTTTTATTGCCTACATACATGAGTCTGGAATAAGGCACATGAAAGCTTTTCATTTTGTACTTAACAGTTACATATTTGATTCAAACTCGACTTAACCTAAAACAGCTTTAAATGTTCACACACAACTGTACTTAAGAATGGCGCTTAAACAACGGTATTTGGGCTACACTTCTTCAACGGGTTCGGGTGGTTGCCTTGGATTGGTCTCAGCAAGTTCCTGCACTGCATTGACAGGTTGTTTTTTAATCTAGGGAAATTACAATGCGAATTTTTATTAAAATATCTCCTAACTGTAAAGAAAACTTCAGATCAAGGCATATAATACTTAACGGAACATGCAGTTAGGGGCCATGCACATGCATTTTAGATGCACTTAGTATATACATTCCACGAGCTTGTATTTCAAAGTTATTTAATATTTATTTACTTAGTCTAAGGTTAGGGTTTATAAATATAGTTGTGGATGAACTTTACCATAACGTGATGCGGCGCATGAGACCTTATTGAATTGTATATGGATCACTTAAATATAGACCAGAGCGAGGCGAAATTGAATTTTGTAATACCCATATAGTATCATTATATCACATACAAAATGGTCACCCCTATTTGACGTTGATCTCTATTTGTTTTTTTTTGCTTTCGATTTTTTTAGTTAGTATGCAATTAGTTTCAATGACTTTTTAACAATTTGTTATTGTTCTGTGATGGATGTATTAATTTCCCAACGTAATCTCTGCTCGATTGTCTTACTTTGAAGCAATTGATGTTGAAATGATTACACATTTCCGTAACCTGAAAGAGAATTATGCATGTAAAGTTTAAATAATATTTCAGAAAAGTTAAAGAAAATTAAGTTCTTACCACTCCATAGCCGTAATGCCAGTGCGCCAATGTAACAAAGATTGTCAATCCTTGGACAAGCCAACGTTCATACTGAACCGGAAGATCGCTGCCGAACACCTGCTTATACCACGGAAAACAACAGACACCCACTGTGGCGGCCAATGGCCACATAAGTATATTAAAGCCATCGCAACGTGTATCCGACATTTGGGCCACAATCAGACGACACTGCAAAGAGAAAGATAATTAATTAGAGATCATAGAATCGTATAGAAAATATCTTAATACTCACGGCAATATTTGAAAAGATTGTGCCATAAAGTATCCATAGAATACGCGGTTCCAAGTTGACCACAGTGTTGCGAGAGCAGAATGACCAAATCGTCGTGATCACAAAGAGCCAAAAGAAAGCAAAAAATGGACGTAACATCTCCATCATTGGACGCATCTTTCCCGTCTTGTTCTTGTAAGATCTATTTAAAATATATTTGTTTACTTATAAATATATTTTAATTTATTCAACTTTAATACATACAGATAGATATTTCTGATGATAAACGGATGACTGGAGAGAATACCAGAGCCAATTAGGCCAACCTCGAACATATTTGCTATAGTAAATCCATAAAAGCTTGTGCGATAAATTTCTGGGCCCACCAGAGTTGCCAGAAAGAGCATTATGCTGACACCCTGATCGAATAAAATACATATTTTAGTAACGCTTACTTTGAAACTTTCAAAGCTGTCCTTGAAGTTATCTTAAGACACTTGAAATCACTTTAAAGCTCAATTAAAATCACATTGAAGCACTTGAAAGCTCTTTAAAGCACTTGAAAGCCATTTCCAGATAATTTGAAAGCCCTTTCAAGTTCACTTAAAATCACTTTACAATTCTTAAAGTACTTAAGCAACATAAAACTTAATTTTAAGCTTTTATAACCAGAACTTACCCACATGGTAAAATCATATCCCCAGGGTAAAAACATAACGCCGGTATTGTACTTTTCAACATGGGTAAAGTAAAAGTTAAGAAATACGTTCCAAATGACGAAGAACATTCTCAAGGGTGGAAGATCCACCGTGCCAAATAACGAGAATATATAAATGGGAATAAGTGCTGCAGAATAGGAGTCCAATCCATGATCAAAGAGTTCACCCAACGGGCCGCTGGTTCCCGTACGACGAGCCTGTTTGCCATCCATGCCATCTACAAAATATACATTAGTATTAACTGTTAACTGTTTAAAAGCAGATCTGATTACTCACCCAAATTATAATAGATTAGAATATTTATCGCTGCAACAGTCCATACCCAACCAGGTACTGTGTTGCCCACTGCCTTATCGTTGGCTGCATCAAAGCCCCAATCGTAATACGCTATCAGTATAAAGTTCACCACAGTCATCAGAAATCCCACAAATGTGAGTATGTTGGGAGCCATCCACATGGGTACATACTGCAAAGGAAGATTTGTGAAAGATTTACATCTAAAAAGAAAACAATGGAACTTACCTTTACACAGACATTCCAGAAGGGATGCATAACATAGACACTAAGAAAACTCGTGTCAATGCTGTTATACTGTTGAAAAAAATAAAATTAAAAAATATTAAAAGAAGTCGAATAAAAGTTTAAGGAAAAATATTTGTAGAATTGTTAAGATGATAGCTTTAACCCGAATATATTAAAGCTCTCAATCCCTGGACATAAATGGTGAATGACAATAAGATTGCTGATAGTTCTTCAGACTTCACTAATATCTTCATTATTAAAATAATGTACAAAGATAGTAAAGAGAGCAAAGAATTTTTACCAAAAAAAAGAGTTCTTAGATCAATTCTTTATCTTAACAAAACTAAAAAGAATCACATGAAGAAACTTAAATTCAAAGAAACTGACAAAGAGAGCTCCGTACTTCATAGTTTTTTTTTTTTTGTTTTTTTTTAATGACGGAAAGTATACGTATGTGTTTCATTCCAAAGAACTTAAAAACACATGTTTGACTACAATTTACGGGGAATCGAACCCAGTTTTTTTTTAAACTGAAAGTTCTGATTATGTTACAGGTCGGCGACTCTAATAATGATATTTCCTTTTCTTTTGAATGAAATCTTGATGATGATATGTATATATTTCATGACAACTTATTAAATTTCTTTATATAATTATATAAATCTCTCAGTAGGTCTTCTTTATATTTTTAATCTTGTGGGTACAAATTCCAGTCAATGTAAGTTTACCAACTATCTCTCAGACAGCACATGTTTCATATACAACAGTTCAATGCCTTCTATAAGATTTACGAAACACATTTGTTTGATCAACATCCGGTTTATTGAAATGAATTGAATGACCCAGGCCTAGTCATACTGAGGCCCCCTGGCGAAAATTTTGATAAGCGCCTGACAATGTTTAACACATGTCATACGAAATCTTCTTTGTATTGCCCAATTCACAGATTAGCTTCAAGTATAAATATACAAAGATTTTTACTTATATAAACATTTTTAAACTTATATGTATTATATTCCATTTAGAACGTAACCTTTTGTTATACTATGAATTATAACTGTTGTCATATCTAAACTTATACCAATTTTTTGATGTGCCGCCTTAAATATTAATTTTTATCGATTTTTTTATGTTCCGTGCTTAAAACTAAACCCTGCAGGTGCTAGTGTATAATTGGAATTACATTCGCCCAACTTCCAAAAAACAGGTAAGACTAGGAAACACCCTTTAGCTATGACTATACCTATACCAATTAAACTTTTAGTGCAGAAGGTATTAATTATTATTATTATGCCTTTCGCTGGCTGTAACATACGCATGCTCAAGTCTGTCATACCCTACTGCAATCGATTACAGGGTATAAAATGTATTCAATGCTTACCTTGTAACGCTCGAAACCCTTCAAATGAGTCTCCGTCAAATAGCGCATGTTACCCATTTTGTAGTTCTTGTTGTTTTAACGGTAATTTGTTGGTATATTTGTTGTTGTTATTATTGTTGTTGTTGTTGCAGTGATAACAGGTGAACATTAAACTTGCAGTCTCACTGTTTGTAACGTAGACAATTACTATAATAATAATAATAATAATAATAATAAGTATAATGATGACCTTTGACTTTGATTAAAACGTGTTCTAGCACATTGCACAATTAAAGTGGGTTTGGCTCACCGGCACGCACTTGTCTCTTTCTCCCTCTCTCCCTCTCTCTCGCACCCTCTTTTGTATTGTACTAATAATAGTAAATTAAATAATCGCCTGCAGAGAGACACACGGATGCGACCTTTCTTCTTTCCCCTTTCCCTTGCCACAAGCCCAGCTGCTCCGTTTGCTGGCAAACACGCAAAGTTCCGTTATTTCATGTATGCATATATTTATACATAATACTCTGATTTATAACTGTAGAAACACACTTGAGACGTGGCACTATGGGTAATTTCACGAGTTTGTGAGGCCAAAACCCATTTTCTGAAAGTCGCCAATTTGAAATATTTTTGGGTGCAACTCATGAACAATAGATGGTTCTTCAATGTTGCATACCAGAAATCTCAATAGATGGCGCCACTTCGAAGAAATCAGCTGTTAAACACAGGGTTGCATTTGCAAAGCACGCGCTTTACAAATTTTAAAGTTTTGTTCGCGATTTGAATGTGCCAATAAGTAAACAATAAAGCAACATTATTAAAATATTTTAAATGAATTCGATTCAGTGTGGTTTGTATTATGTGTTTGTGAGTGTCAAATGTAGATAATGATCGTAATGTTCCCATATTAGTGTAAAAGCGTAAGTAGTCTAGCAAACGAAAATTTTTTATAAAGTCTCATTTTTAAAAAGGTATTTAAAGTGAGTCCATAGGAGTCCATCCTTGAAACATATTATGTGTTGTAGAGTATTTAATTCTTGTTCAAATGATTGTAGTTAGAAAACCCACATTTGCCCGGGATCGGTGATATTTATATTTTTAGCAACTAACCTCACAATTTCGAATGCCAATTTGTTCGCATGCCGTAAGGGGAATTTCACCTGTTTTAGATGTTATTAAATAATAACTCGTAAACTACTCAAGATATTTGACGCGGTTTTTTTTATAGTGTTATGCAAACTACTAGAAGTATATTGGGAAAGTGGGCGTGTCACAACTCCCGCCCCCAATTTTTTTTTTTAATTTTATGCTCACAGCCATTTAAGAGGGCTTACAACTTTCTATATCTAACAAGTAAGGTTTCTTTTCATTTTTAATAATATATAAGGTCAACAATTGTTATTTGCAATAGAAATCTTAAGTTTAATTGTTACCGATAAAAATAAAATAAAATAAAAAAATTAAGGGGTGGCGGTGGTGACACGCCCACTTTTCCAGAATACTTCTAAGAGAATACATAACACTAGAAAAAAAGTCGCATCAAATTATCTTGAGTAGTTTACTAGATATTAATTATGGCCTCACAAACTCGTGAAATTACCCATAGTGCGTGGGCAAGAAACGAACGAAGAGAACGAAAACAGTGCGACTGACTCGGTACTAAATATTATCAAGACTGAAGACGAACTGAACTCGACGGCCGGTGCGAGCGCAGACCGAAAAAAAAATACAAAATAAAAACAACAATAACAATAACAACAAACACAAACATACGAGTACAAGCGCTTAATTTACAGCGCCGACTGCGGCTGAGCTCTGCCGGCATCTCTGTCGGGCTCTCGCTCTGGTTCTACAAATCCCATTGCACACTTTGTTATCGCATAGTTTGTCTTCTCCTCCCTCTCTCTCTCTCTCTCTCGGACTACTCACATGCAGACACTTGTATGTGCGTATGTGAATTTGCATTGAATGAATTAAAATTTGTAAAACTAAAATAAGCTCTTGCTGCGCCCACAACAACGTCGACGTCGTAAGTCGTCGTCGACAGTGACAGCAATGGCAAGAACAACAACAGCTGTTAGGCAGAGGTTATTGGTTATCATGCAATAAATAGCGCATGGGTTTGGTTAGACTCTACTAGCTGATAGCCTCAATCTCTTGGACAAACTATAAATTCACATATAGATTCATAAATGTAAGGTGTTTGTTTCTAACAATGAACCGTTAATGCGCACTCTGTTCAATGAATAAAAACAACAACACCAAATTCAATCATGTGACTGTGGGAATTGTGGGACACATTTCGCATATGCACTTGACTAAATATAGATCATATTAATTATACTATGTACGTATATAAAAACGCTACAATCTGCTTATTTACTTCAAAGCAGTTCAAGTCCAACTGATAACCCTTTGAGTAAACGAGTTGCCATGTGGCTGAATTCAGATTTTGGAATAAACCTACAATTATTTGAAAAGAAATCATAGGCTTATGTTGAAATTCAACTAATAAATAATGTATTAAAAAAAAAATAATTTTAATTATTTGTTTCTATGTTTTTTGTAAACGATAAAAAACTTAGACATGAAAATATTACATACATGTTGAAACGATTAGCTTTATTTGATATGTCAAAGAATTTATACAAAAAATGTATATTAGCATTACAAAATTTTGAATTTAAAATTAAGAACAAATTCACAAATAAAGTCTATTTAACATATACTAGTAACAATTTCGGCATTAATTTCTATACATTTAGCATCAAATTTTCTTTTCTATAGTTATCAAATACTTAATGAAATTGAAATAAAGAAAACTCTTCAGAATTTGCTATATAAAATGTATTTATTTTATTAAAGTTCACAACTCACATTAAATGTTTCTTATCAAGAGCGATAAATTAAAAAAAAAAAGTAAACAATTTAGTTAACAATTAATTTTAACGTTTATTCACAATTTCGAACCGAATTTGTCGTAGATAACTGAAACGTAATCATAGTATAATGGTTTGCCTGCTTTAAACAAAATTCTTATCATAAGTACATATCATACAATATATACACACACATATAAGTATATAAATACATATATATTTACAGATAACCGAGTGCAGTCTTATCTAAATTTTGTTTAAATTTCGAAATGACAAAGAAAACAGGTTTATAAATTAGAAGCATATTAACAACAGTCAAATGGAGTGCAACGCATGACATTCATTATGTTAAATTGTAATTTTACAGGGTATACGGAGAAGTCAGGCAATTAGTTGAGCCATCTGGATGTCTCCGTGGCAGTCAAACCCTCGGAACGCAGACGCTGCAACATGGGGCGATAGATGTCAGGTGTGAAGGGCAGGAGAACACCGCGTTCTTGGATTTCACCTATAAAAAAAATAAAAATGTATATACATTTTCTAAAATTTATTTGGGTACAAGTCGAGCATACCGTCGAGTATCATTTTGGCTGCAATGGCGGCGGGTTTGCCCACGGTCATGGCCATGGCGGAGTGACCTTGGGGCTGGCCATAGACCACGAAATTGATGCCACGCTCCTCGCGGCGACCGTCGGGCCAGCGAATTCCCACCTCATGACGCAGCACAACCAAATCCCGCTCCTCACGCTCTGCAGAAGATTAACAGATAAAGAGAACTGAAATTCAGAGGAAATCTAAAATATTACTCACCGAAAGCCAAACGCTTGGATAGATAATGGCTGAGCGTGTCCAACGGCGAGTTCAGCTTCACCACTGGCGTCTCATCCAACAGACCCAGACTCTCGATGCCATCCACATCGCCCAGACGCTCCACCAGCTTCTGCTTCAGATTCTCGTAGAAGATGCTTGTGTCGGACATGCCCAACAGGTGGGTGACCAGCTGACGCCACGTCACATCCGGTCCACTGGGATGCAGCAGAGCATGTGGCTCTGGATCGATCAAGCCCAAAAGCTGCATTGGTTTAATGGACTCCGAGAAGCCCTTGTAGCGAATGGTGCCGCGGAGCAGAGTGTGCACATCCCGGCCCAGGCCATAGAGTGTACCATATTTGGTGGAATCGCGATTGGGGAAACCCTCGAGAGCAAAGCCCGGCAAGAAATCCAAGCTGCGTGGCGTGGACATCAGTTCGCCGCCGCCATTGATCTCCACAATCTGTCCCTGGCTCAGATATTTGGCTGCCGACAGAGTGTTGAGGAGAACACCACGCGGGGACCAGGAGAACTTGTAGCGCAACGCATTGTTGGAGTGCTCCGGAGCGGGCAGTCCACCGCAGTAGCTGACAAAGGATTCGACAACGGCGCCCTTCTCCTGCACCTCGTGGATGCACTCGAGTGCCAGCAGATGATCAATGCCCGGATCGAGGCCCACTTCATTCATGATGGTCACACCATTGGCCTTGGCTTCGTCGTGGAGTGCGGCAATCTCATCATTCAGGTAACTGGCGGTCACCAGGTGAGTGCGTTCCGCCACACAGTAGCGGGCAACCATGCCATGTAGACTGTAGGGCAACAGGGAAACCACAACATCCGCCTTTCCACACAGCTCCTGCAAGTGTCCTGTGCTCTCGTTCACATCCAAATAGACGCTGTCCACGCCAGCATACTGGTTGGCCAATCGATCGGCCTCGTCCTTGACCTGGGAGCACACCGTGATGCTGACATCCTTCTCCCGATGCAGCCACTCGACCAGAGGCGCCGATACCATGCCAGCGCCCAGCACCAGGACCGTCTTGTGCGATTCGGAGCGACCCTCCATCTTGTGGCGCGAGCGATTGCCCTGCGACTCGCGCAGCTCTTGAATGTACTGGAAGCCCTCGGTCAGCTCTCCATTGCTGGCGATAATGGCCTGACAAGTGAGAGACAAAGCGATTAAGAATACAAGAGAGAACAATACGCCCTCATATTAATAACTGATAACGAACTGCAAAATTTTAAATGCAATCAATAATTCAAGGCATGTGCAAATTGAGATAAGCTTATGACACTCTATTTATAATAAAATTTATAAAATAATTAAAATTATAAATTAATTTACATGTTTAAATATTCATGTCAAATTCAAGCCACGCCGATAACTAATTAAAAAAAATCACAACAATACTCGTTGCATACTTTTTGGAGAGTTTAAAAATTAAATAAAAGTCTTACAAATTTATTAGGCGATATACAGTGAACTTCCATAACTCAAAATTCTATAACTCGAATTTCTCTCTAACTCGAGTTAAGTGAGTGGCAGTAAAATTAATATAAACTTAAGAAAAAGAACTCTATAAGTCGAATATCTCCATAACTGGAACCTTTTCTTTGGATAACGGTGATTCGAGTTAGGGAAGCTCTACTGTATTATGAAAAATCATTTCAAAAATTAGTCACTGTCTATGCATCTTTTAATATTGTGTATTTTTTTGATAAAATTAGATAATTCACTTTATATGAAGTAGGATCTTAAGGTACACAAACATGAATTTAGATATCAATGAAGCTCAACAAAACATGTCAGATATTAAAAATAGAATACATATGTATGTATCTATTAAGATAAAATATTTACTTACAACGGTGGCCAAAAGTATTTTGACTACCTTTAAAGTTAGTTCTAGCCAAATTGTGAGCTTACTTCATGAAAAGTTTGGTATCAATGGAAAGGTCTTTTGAATTCCTTTCAAATGATGTAGTACTTTCCTTAAATTCATTAAGTACCCATTGAAATTTTCGAATATTTGTAAACGTCAACTTTTTCAACTTTTTTTCTCGATTTTTTAAAAAAAATGTTTTGATGCAGAAAGTTTCTTTAAACAATTTAATTAGTAACTGCAAAAAAAATTTTTCAAATATCTCTTCGCTAGTATTTTTTATAATTTTTTGAAAATGGCGAAAAAGGCACTTTTTGCATGAAAATGAGGAAAAAGTGCACTTTTTCGCCATTTTCAAAAATTATAAAAATACTAGCGAAGAGATATTTGAAAAATTTTTTTTGCAGTTACTAATTAAATTGTTTAAAGAAACTTTCTGCATCAAAACATTTTTTTTAAAAATCGAGAAAAAAGTTGAAAAAGTTGACGTTTACAAATATTCGAAAATTTCAATGGGTACTTAATGGGTTAAGAAAATTACTACATCATTCGAAAGGAATTCAAAAGAGCTTTCCATTGATACCAAACTTTCCATGAAGTAAGCTCACAATTTGGCTAGAACTAACTTTAAAGGTAGTCAAAATACTATTGGCCACCGCTGTATATAGGAGCTATCTGCCAAAGTGTTATGCACACTAATTTAATGCAGCGGCTTTAATTAAATTTAATTTATAAAAAGTATGTTTTAAAAATAGTTAAAAACTTCATTCTAAAAGTCAATTTCAAAGCAGGACTTTTTAACATATAACGTTACTCTGAAAAGTATGCTGTACAATTTTTTTTAAGTGATTTAACAAATGGACTTTAATACAATTCTAATCATATTCAGTTTTGCTGAAAACTGAAATCTATAAATATTTCCAAACAAATCCATAAGAAAAAGAACCTGCACTATCAATTGAAAATCTATAAATAATCTTTTTGACTTACCGACTGAATGGGATAGGTAAAGTTTTCATCTTGTAGTCGTTTCTTGGCATCGCTCTTGATGATATCGTGGACATGGGGCGACAGCAGCTCACCAAATAAATCCGTTGACTCACGCGGCAGTTGCGTGGGCATATTATCAATGGAACAGACCAAGACGCCGGGACCCTTAAAGCTCTTGGTATCCTTATTGCGATCGGCATCATACAGACAGAACGGAGTATCGATCGTGGTGCACTCGTTCATGAACTCGATGGAACCACCGGGATCAGCGGATATATCGCAAATGGCGAGCATGCGATGGGGAAGAGCGGGACTACCCTTGCTGGTGGGCAGCCAGGGTGTCTTAGCCGGACGCAATAGATTCTTGGCATCCGGAATACTGATCAACTTTGGACTGCCAACGGCCCAATAAATACCATTCACAATGACCGAGGCGTATGGGGCGATCTTCTGATTAAACGTGGATATATAACGCTCGGGATACTCATCATACTCCTTGGCATCGAAGCCGCCGCCCTCGCGACGCTCCAGATGATCCGATCGACTAACCTCGCAGCCGTACAGCTTATTTTGATCTGATGAAAATAATTTTCATAATTAACAAAATTACTTTAAATATTTTCGACATTTTACTTACTGCCATGTTCTGCCACCTTGCGCAACATCTCTGGCGGCACATACTCAATGGGCAGCTCGGAGAACACTTCCTGTGCTCCCTGGGACACATTGCCCGAGCCGGTGAATACAAAAGTCAACGGTCCAATTGATTTGGGCATCATTCCCAGCGAAATCTCATAGCCACAATCACGTATCGCCTGGCGAGCCATCGACGAGTTGCGATAATTGTGGGCGGGACCGATGTGCATGAAGGGCGTGTGGTGACCCAGGGCCAACAGACGCAATCCGATGCCATGCAATATGTTAATCATGCCAGCAATTCCGGCGTACTTTCCAAATGCCACCAACCGAGATCCACGTTCATCAATAATACGTTCGTAGTCAATTAATCGGATTTTCTGTGAAAAGAAAAAAATATTTAGAATAAAAAATATTATTTATAAAATATTTATATACTTAAATACAGTATTATTATTTCTTTATTGGGATTGTTATTATTTTATGAAATCGTAGTCAATTTTTAATTACCTTGCTTACAATATCTATTAAGTAAATACAAAGATTAAATAACATAATTAGTTAGCAAATTTAAACTATTTTTGGGATGTACATAAAATAAAATAAAAATAAAAAAAACAAAAATAAAAATTGAATGTAGAAAATTAAAAAATACAAAAAAAAACAATTGAAATAATGTAATTTATAATAAAAGTATTACCATAGATAATTTAAAAAATTAAAATTGGATCTAAAATTTAAATTAATCTTAAAGCTAAAGCTAAAATATGAATTGTTTAATCTTAATAATATTTTAGAATCGATGTTTAAACTACTGACTAGTGCCTTAAATAATAAGCGTTAGCTTTAAGCACTATGAACCAAAAAAAATAATATAATATGCTCACCTTTTCCAATATAGCATCCAGTAGGGGCATATTAGATTCCTGTGCTTTGATCGTATGCGAAAAAAAGCAATAGGTTTTTCCGGGAATAAGTGCATCGATGGGCACCTGTTTAACGCCAAAGATCACCGAGGCATCGCTGATGTCTTCTTGGATCTGGGCACCAGCGTGCATATATGCCTAAGAGAGAAAGAGAGAGAGAAAAAGATCGGTTAGCTTATCTAATCGTAACTAAAAACAAAAAATCAATCGATATTTATGCTAGCAATTTATGCGGAAATACTCGACATTTCTTATCGGTTAACTAATCTGTTTAAGTTTTTGCTCAACATAACAAGCAACTTCAATGTTATTATTGCAATCTTGGAAATATTTATTATTTCCTTACTCCGAAGGCTTCAAAATCTTTATATTGAAAAAATCTATTTTAATTTTTTTGTCAATATTTATGTATGTATTTGGCTAAATTTGGTGAACTTGATTTTGTAAATCAAGATTTTTAGAATTTACAAATTTGTAAAGCTGCAATATTTTGATCACTTTTATATTTACATATTTTTACATATTTTACATATTTTTCTACTCACAAGTGTTTTTTGAATGTTTGTTTTTTTTTTTTCAATTTACTAAAATACTTATTAATTAATAGATTAAACAATCCTTTAAAACTGCCTTGATTACGATGCTAAGTTTTCAACTCACATTTAAAATACTTTTAAAAATATTTTGGGATTTTTGGAATTTTAATTTTTCGAATTTCGCATGTGCCGCATTCAAAAACTCAATTCATGGAATTGATATATAGATTAGATCATATGACTAGTATTACCCGTGATAATTAATAATAATATTTCATGTGCTACTAGGCAACTAATCACAATCTCTTCATTTGTTTGTTGTTGTACAAGTTTATAAATACGTTTTTGTTTTGAAAATGCCAATCGTAAATTGTTATTGCTTTTAATAAAAGCGCGATTATAAATATTTTATCTGTCAAAAAATCAGTTGACTATTGAAAATACTTACATATATATAAACATATACATATATGTATTTTAAGAAAAAAAGAAAACAGCAAATTAAACGGAGATAACAAGAATTAAGTTTTTGTTTTCGGGGTTTGACTGAATCCAAGGCCAACAATGGCCAAATTTATGAGCCACGCGAGGAGGCTTATCATCCAAAACTTTTACGATACACCCCATTTATATATATATAAAGTGTATATCATTTGAGTTGGTAGCCTGATATGGTTGATCGTTAATGACCATGAGATTTGCTCACCTGCATTGGGTAGGCGCGTCGATTCGAAGGCTGGACAATGACCTTGACACCCTGCTTGACCAGCTTCTGGACATGTGTTGGTCCAAACGGTGCCCGTCTCTCCCAAACGGACTGATCCTCGCGACGTATGGCAATCACACGACTCTGCTTAGGATCGAATTGAATAAAAGATATATGCATGATAAATATCGGATGACGCCCACTTACATGACGCTGTCGGGTGAGCGAGGGCGCGATTGTTGCGCGTAATTGACACAAACGCCACATCGCAGATTAAGATGCAAAACAATCCAACAAAAAAAAATAAATAAATAATAAAATATCGCGAGATGAAGTTGAACGAAAATAGACCGAATATAATTTAATCCCAACGCTGATGCACCATCCGTCCACCACGAGCACTCGCAACGATCTGAATCCCGAACAAGACGACGTCGACGAGCCCCTATCAGCAGCCCGGGAATGGAACGATCGGACGGATGGATGGACAAACATGTAGAGCGATAAGACAGACGCACACAACTCGCAACTCAAATCAACAGAGAGAAAACCTATTGAAAAAACTCTCTTTATAAGATTAAGACTGCCCACGCTTAGTGAAAGTATTTTCAGCTCGAAAATTTTCCATTCACAAAAGTTTCCATTGATGAAAACAGGGACCGCAAATAAGAGTGATGAAAAATAAGATTTATTTTCAATTTTTATTTGAAAATCATAAAATAAAAGTAATTTTTCAATTTTTATTATAAATATTGAAAATAAAAGTTATTTTTCATTTTATAATAAATATTGAAAAATAGCTTTTATTGAAAAATAACTTTTATTTTCCATTTTTATTTTAGCAGTTGAAAATAAATGTTATTTTTACTGCTATTTTAAACATTTACAGTCACTTTTATTTTTCAACTTTTATAATAAAAGTTAAAGAATAATTCTTATTTTCAATTTTTATAATAAAAATTTAAAAATAATTTTTTTTTTCAATTTTCATAAAAAAAATATAAAAATACCTTTTATTTTAAATTGCTAAAATCAAAATTGAAAATAAGAGTTAAATTATAATTTATAAATAAAAATTTAAATTTAATTATTTTATAATTTTTTTTATTTATTTTGAAAAATAAGAGTTTTCAGTTAATTTTTTGAATAAAAATCAACAAATAACTTTTATTCAATAATTTATATTTTAAAAATTATAATCGATACGGTCCCTGGATGAAAACCCCCCGTACCATGTTAGCAAATAGCAAACACTATTTTTGGTTTTAAGCATAGTTTTATTCTTTTTTTTGTTGTTGTTTTTATTTATAATTGCAATTCATAGTTTCGTCTATATATAGCTTGTTGTAGTTATTCACATCAAAAACAAATTTTCTTATCACTAAAAAAATACACTAAGGCTACAAGGGGGTAGGATAGATCTGTGGCGTAAGGGGGAAGCGCAGGGTCAGGCCCCAGGCACCGAGAGACACACACAGAGAGATAATAAGTATAAATATACAATAATTCATTTTATAGCTAGATAAACAGATATTGCAAAAAATTCAGGTATGCAAAATGATAACATTTAATAATAGGGAAAGTATATTATCGTTATGTTATGGGGTGGTGGGGCGAGGGCCGATTGTTTGGAAATCTATAGGCCACAAAAAAAGATGCGACGCAATTTGTCAATTGGTTGGACCTTACAGCGCTGGCGCTTCGGGCAGCAGCGATGTGAAGAACGTTATGACAAATGTGCGCACTATGGAAATCACAGAGTTATTGGCATTTGCCGGCTCAACGACAACAGCCTCGGCGGCGGCCACAGCGGCATCAGCTTGATCCGCCCCAGCACTTGCGGGTGCAGCATCAACCGCATCTTGTCCAGGAATAGCAGCAGCAGCAGCAGGTGGAGCAGCGGCAACTGGAGCCGGTTCAGCAGCAGCTTGTGGATTATTGTCATGCTCAACGGCAGCGTCCATCATGCGTTGGATTTGCTGCACAGCTGCAAAGGCGGCCACATCATTGCCAGCATTATTATTTCGATTGATGTTGTTGTTGTTACGCTCCTGACGACGACGCAAGACACCAATATGATAACTGCAACAAGTTCGATAGTTGTTTAGCCATATTCAAAGTTATCTGTATTCAAAATACTTACAGGTAAATGACCGTGGCAATAAGCAGCACCAGCAGACAACGCATGGGCGACGAGTTGAAATACAATACAGTCACAAAGATGGCCAAGCGTGTAAAGCTAAAAAAACTGTCCAGCCAATCTCGCATCTCCGGCTCTTCTTGGATATTAGGAAAATTGGGACCATCCAATTGACGCGCAGCCGCCGGTTGTGCCGCCACAGCCGCCTCATTGGCTTGGGCCGGTCCAGCGGCAGCTGCAGCTGCAGGCGCCACTGGAACAGCCTGTGGCACACTCATGGCGTTCGGTATCACAGGCAAGTTTTGCAGCCACGGATGCAACATTGGTACATTGGTGAATGGTGCAGCATTCTGAGTGCCGCTAGTGCTGCAAGAAATTGACAAAATAAAGTTATTATTCAAGCTCATAAGCAAAGAAAAGTTAACTTAAATTTAATTAACTTTAGTATTAACTAAATAATATTAGCTCTGGATCAATACATTCATTTCAAACCTGCTCAATTTCGATTAGAATTACTAATCATTTTGATTATTTTTGGAAATAATCGTAGTGTCTATATAATTTACTGTTGAAAAATTTGTAAATAGAAATAATCAGAAAAAAATTAAAAATAATCCGAATACTCAAAAAAATTATTTTTAAATTTTTCTGATAATTTTTGAATAATTGTAATAATTTTAGATTATTTCTGATTGATTTTGTAATCGTAATCATTAAATAAACACAAATTTTTCAACAATTAAATAGTCACAATTATTTCGAAAAATAATCTAATTGATTAGTAATTCTAATCGAAATTTAACAGGTATGGTATTAGTTAAATAATATTAGCTCTGGAACAAAACATTCATTTACACTAATTTTATCGAAATGAAATAAACTAACTAGATTATTACTATATTTAATTGATACATAATTCAAAATTAAAATGAAAACAGTGTTTTTATAATCAGAACATTAATTTAACTATTTAAATAACTAAGCAATTAAGTAATAGCAAAAGTGTTATCAGAAATATAGCTTTACTATTGCAATTTAAAAATAAAAATATACTAAATACAACAAAATTATCTAATGAACAATAAAATAAGAATGAATTGCAATTTTGTTATAATTTACTTATAGTAAACCTCAAATACGCATGTATTTATTTCTGTGTTTTCTCTTTTTTATGTTTTCCATTATTAATAACATTTGTTGGCAATTATAATCATACAAACACACATTTTTTACTACTGAAAACAACTGAGTGAAAACGTAGAAAAGATTGTATAAACTTGGTACTGGAAATAGGTTATTACCCAATACAAATACAGATAATAATTATTATTAATTACTTAATACAAAGCTAAAATTTGCTTTTATAATTAATGTAAATTGGGAATGTAGCAACTCACCGTTGCATCACTTGTTGCATGTACAAAGCATAGACCTGTTGGAGCCAAGCGTTGGTCAGCAGCGCCTGTTGCTGCTCGAACGTCATGTGTGTATTAAAAGACGCCAATGGGGATGCCGTTGCGGATGCAGCTGTGGATGCAGTTGCAGTTGCAGTTGCCGCTTGATGGGCGGCCATTTGATAAGCCTGATTTTGTAGTTCAGATCTTTGCAAGAACTGCACCCAATTGTGTGGGAGAGTTGATTGCTGTGACATCGGCAGCTGTTGCTGCTGATAAGGAAGCTGAGCAGTGGCCGCAGTCGCCACATGACGTTGTCTAAGCTCATTATCTTGGGCATTGGTGTCCAAAAGCGGCGTGTTAGCGTTGACATTGGCATTGTTGGCATTGGTGGCATTGATGCTGTTGTCCTTTGCTGACGGTGTCGTCTTATACGGCAACTTGTTTATATTCTTGTTGACGCAAACCAAGTGAAAAATGTGATGCTGCTGATAGACATCCTTATAGCTGCGTATGACCTCCGACAGTTTCTGTGCATCGCTCACCAGTTTGCCGGAATAGATGAGCTTTTGGTCTTTAATTTCCTGCAAACAGCGTGACATTTTGATTAGTTTACAGAAGCGTTAAATAGAAATGACGTCAGACAATGGTGTGAGTAAAATGCATTTCATAAGATGCAAACTAATGATTGATTAATTATCTTTAAATACATAATAGATTTAAGCAAATTGTAGACAGTTAAGTTGAGAGTATAAATATTCTTTATAAAATCAGAGATAGTCTAAAGAGATTGATGAACTTCTTATTAAATTTACTCAAGTGAATTATATTAAATTATTTAGATAAAGGAAAGAATAAATATTTTTTACAATATTAGAAATTGCTCTCTTACTTATTATTTAATAAAAAAGTAATTATTTTATTTTTTTTTTTAATTATACAACTATTTTTAGTACTACAAATTGTGTTAAATATATTTTGCGCCTAATGAATCGATTGCTATCATTAAATTATTCATCGTTAATTATCATCATTATCACTTTATCAATAAATCATTTCGATATGCCTGACAGCCGAACTAATTTACCTACAGAATATTTAGTTAAAAGGAAATACAGTTCATTAAACTAATTAAAATTCTAGCCGATTGGCATATTTGCATATGGAAATGTTTGTGTAATTTTTATCTGAAATATAACTTTGTGCTTAAGCATTTGAATAAGGCATTTCTTATCTGAAGTTTAGCTTATATATAGACCACAGACTTGGGCTGTTTTTCCATTAAGCGTGACGTGTACTTGTCGCGATCACAATTAAGACGCAAAAACCACAAAGTTGTCGCGAATGAAGATATGAGTATAAGAAATATTTAAAATGGACTGAAAGTGCTGATAAGATAGAGCATGTCTAAAGTTAGTATAAGACTGACGTCAATGTACCAAAAATATAAGTGTGTGTGTGTCTGTGAATGCGTATACTTACTGGCTTGCCGGGATACACCAGAGATAGTTGCTTCTTGAGTCGCTCCACCGTCCAACAGAGATCACTCTCGATGTTCATGTCATCGTATTGTTGATTCGATGATTTTATTAAAAGTCGAACGCTACTGCTGCTCGCGGCGGCAGCGGCAGCGGCAGTGGCAGCGACGCCCGTGTCTGTTTTGTCTCTCGCAGCATCATAGCCAGCGGCCGGAGCCGCTGACGACGGCGTCGGCGTTGTGGCTGTGGTGGTATCATCCATAGTTTTTTAACCCTCACCCTCCCCGGGCACTTTCTACAATGCGCTGCTAATTGCTATACACGATTTTCGACGACAACAATAACAACAAAAGCGGCAGCAGCGACAAGTGTTTGTGGGCTTGTGATTCGTCAGCGTTAGGCAGTAGAAAAGTGTGCACTGTATTTTCCTCTATACACTTGATACACTTGTAGTTGTTGTTGTTGTTTTTGTTGTTGTGTAGACTTCCACGGTCACTTCCTTCGTTCTTCTCCCCTCTGGAATGATTTCCTTTCGACAAGTAATTTTGCTTTTCCAGATTGTAGATTCGATTGTACTAAAAACGTAGCTGTTGCTGTGTTACGATATGCGTATTGCATTAAATTGAAAACTGTCGATTATGAAACGAATTTCCGAGCAGAACCCGAGAGCTAAGCAAAATAAATAATCAAAGTCCCTTCGTCTACACACTTGTTTTAATACACTGCCGCAGGGTTGCTTTGGCTGTGCCAGCGTTGCCACCCTTGTCGACATGACGTGTATCTAATGTTGGCAAATTTACGTATTAATATTCATACAAATTTATACGCAAACAATTTCATTAATATAAATAGAAATTTATTTATATATAAATATAAAATATATACTGTAACACGTTCATTTTTGATGGTATATATATTTGGTAGATTTGGGATTTTTAGTTCAATTTGCTGAATAAGTTCAATCGTTCATTTTTCAGTCGTGAACTAAACCAGTCATTTAGTTCAGTTGGTCAGTTGGTCATGAACTATGGACGATGAAAAGTTTCTTTTCAGTTGGTCATGAACTATGAACGAGACGGTTTCTATTCAGTTAGTCATGAATGATGAAAGATGAATAGGTCATTCTGATCCGTTGTTTATGAACGATAAACGATGTGAATAGGCTACGACTGTTTCTTTTTAGTGGAATGCGAAATGTGTTTTAAGTTTTTGAATCAAATAGACGACAATTGCCAACTAGATTCGGGATTTCCTCTTATTATTTTGGGTTATTCTTATACCCTGGCTTTTTGAAAATGAGAAAAAAGAGTTAATTGGTTTTTAATTTTGGGCTTAAGTTACCTTTCACATTGCTAAAAACTTAAAATACATAAAATTTAAACATTGTTACCTGTAAATAATGAAGAAATAGAATCCATTTGCGGAACTCCATGTATTGTATTTCTCTAAGAAATTAAAATTTTTTAAAGAAATTACTGACCAACTGCGAAATTACCGATTTAGTTCATGATTGACTGAATAAGTTCATTAGTTCATCTTAATGACCCGTTCATTTGAACTTTTTCAGAACTAAACGACACAACTCTATTATTTGGGCATATTTAGTGCATTTTTGTTGCTGCATGGTGAGCAACACTGGCAAATATCGAATTGTTTTAAAGTCAGTCCGTCAAAAAATCATACTCACTTTACGAAATTGCTGCAGCGGCATCGAGTTTTCTCTGATTGTCAGCAACTACATTTTGAAATTGAGACATCCATGGAAAACAAATCAACTGTTTCGGCGCTGCAAGAGTTTTGTGCTCAAGCCAAGACTGGCAATCCCGTGTACGATTACATTGATGGCGAGGAGGGAGGCTACATTTGCAAGGTGGTTCTAATGGACATCGAGGCGTTAGGAAATGGTAAAGCTGTGATAATACAATATTAGACAAGTATTCAGATAGAAGGATACAAGAATTCTGTGCAAATTTATGTATGTAGCTGGCATGTGGACAGCATCTTCGACCATATGCGGCTTATACAGTTAGTCAAGTAATTGTTTTGACAAAGTGACAACTACATCAAGTTTGATTTGACACACATGTAAAGTATTTAAATACCAAAGGATGGACCAGAGCAAGATGTATTTATTCCAGTGTTGCCAATTGAGCTGTTTCCTCGCTAGATCTAGCGGGTTGCAATTGGCAATAAATTGCAAATAGCGGCTAGCGGGAATTATAGCTATTTTCCATTGCGCACTTAACCGAACACTTAAGGGTGGAATCTACCAATATTGAAGAGATTCTGTTCCAATACTCGAACGTCCACCTTAGTAAGTGGTTAAATTTAAAGGATACCACAAACTTTTGGGCCAAAGTGTCCAACTACTTATCGCTGCCATGGTCGAAAGAGTGGAAAGAGTCTTTAGTCAAATGAACAATGTCAAAACTAAACTTCGAAATAGAATGGCCGCTCAATTTACATTAAACTCAAGTACAATGAGGTTTTCTATATATTCATACTTTATCATATTAATAACATTTAATTTCAATTTGAGAAGTTTTCAAAAATACTGGATTAAATCAATACAAATATCGTTTTACTAGTCTATCGTTTTTTTTTAGCTAACCAAAAAATTTCTGGCTATTCCTAGCTTTTTTTAAAGGTTAGTTTAGCTTTTTTATGACCCGAAGAATGGGCAACACTGATTAATACAAGGTGACGTCTATGCTGCTGACTATGAAAGTATTTTCCAGCGTCGCTCTGAGAAGACGTCACCTTATTATAAATACGCCTTAGACCAGAGCATCTTTTAGTCGAGCACTCTTGACATTATCTTACTTGTTTATTTCATAAACTAATTAAATGCATAATTTTTTATCTTTGAAGGGCGCTCCAAGCGCGATGCTAAGCATTTGGCCGCCGGCAACATAATGCGAAAATTGCGCAAGCTGGGAAACTTTAGTAATCTGGGACCAGCGACAGATGAGAACAGCGATGGCCCCAACGAAAGTCTGATAAATGAGCTGACAAACATGAATCGCGACATGTTGAAGGAGCTGCGCGATTATTGCGTGCGTCACGACATGCCGCTGCCCACTATCGAGATAGTGCAACAGAGCGGCACACCAAATGCTCCCGAATTCGTTGCCTGCTGTTCCGTGGCGTCCATCAAGCGTTACGGCAAGTCCGATAAAAAGAAGGATGCACGCCAGCGTGCGGCCATTGAGATGCTGTGCATCATATCAAAGGAAACGGATCTCGTGAATCCCGACAGTCAGTTGGTCAGCACAAAGCCACCAAACTCGGCTGATTTGGAGTCCAATTTCGAGGATGTGGAGACGGAGCGACGTCGCAAGTTCAAAACTTATCGTGAGCTAACTGACGCTGGCGGCGATGAGAATCAATCCATTAAATTATGCGATCGTCACAACTACTTCAAAAGCTACTATCCGCACTTGAAGAAAGCTGCGTTCAAAGTGCTCGCATCCAATAATTTTGATACGTCCAAGGACAAGGCAATGGCCGTGCTCAGCGCCCTGAAGCTAACACCAAAAATCACCCAACTGGAAGCCTCATCCATGGAGCCCTTGTTGTTCATCGAACTCAACTGCGATTTGGATTGTGTATTCATGAATTTAGAAAGTTTGATCTATGATCAGATCATTAGATACTTTAACAACATGTTAGTGTAGACTTAAAGATCTCTCTCTCTTTTTATATAACATTAGTATATTTGAACTAATACTTAAAACCTATTATATTACACAATTGGTACACCTCTGAATTAAATGTACATAATAATATATATATGATTTCCTTAATTATAATAAACATTCTTTAATAAAAATACATACATTTGTAAAATACGAAAGCGAAAGTACATTTTTTATGTTGTTAACTTTGTACAATTCAGTTTATAGCATTTTTTTGGAGGAAGGAACGAAACCGCATCTACTTAAAAACTATACAAATTCAGCTTAAATGTATAACTAACAAAATAATTGCTTAGTCACTAACAAAATTGCAACAACAAAATCGAAATGAAATCGGATTTTGTGTATTTCCCCGTTTTTATAAAATTGTGTTAAACAAAGTGATAAAATTCGGATTGACGATTATCGATGTAATCGAATTCACAGTTATCTCAAAGGCAATCGCTTAGCTAAAGTATATATTGCGATTTCATTCCCCAGCACTCCCCAAAAAAGAAATATGTGTCTCTTTATTAACAATCTTCCATTTTTTTTATTTTTGGGGCTACCTGTAAATTTTTGCTATAAATATAAATACTTAGAATTCGTTTTTTTTTTGTGATTTTACAAAATATATATAAATGGCAACAATAACAATTAGTAGCTAATCTTCTTGCGCAGCTTCAGATGCTGTTGTTGTTGTTGCTGATCGCGTTCCGTGGTCAGACGACGTTGTTGTTGTTGCTGTTGTTGTTGATGCTGTTGTTGCCACTGCAATGTGGGCGGTGCTGTGGGCGTGGGTATGCCTGAATTGGAGGCGGAAGTCGATGCAGATGATCCGGATTCCGCAAAGATGCGACGTGAGAGTCTAAAACTGCCGCCTCCAATGCTGGTTGTGGGCGTGCCATTGTTGCTGTTGTATTTACTGCTGTTACCGCTGCTGTTGTTGCTGTTGTTGTTGTTGCTCTTGGCTGCTGTTGCCGTTGCCAGGCTCGTTTTACGCAACAACTTTGTATTGTATTCATCACACTTGTCCTTTTCAATGCGCGTGGAGCTTAAAGAACGTTTGCTCCGCTTGCTGCCCAGATTGAAATTATGCTGTTCCTCGTTGTTGCTGTTGCTGGTGATGGCCATGCTAAGCTGGCTTGTGTCTAGGGGGGAAGGAGGAGGATGCGAATTACTCAAATTGCAGTTGTGATTGTGATTGTTGTTCAAGTTGGGTATCTTTGACTTGTTGGCAGATGTTGTTGCTGTTGATGTTGCTGTTGCTGACGTTATAGTTGCTGTTGCTGTTGTTTTTGTTGTTGCTGTTGTTGACAGTGGATTCGAGTTGAGATCAAGCGTGGCGGATGTGGAACGTGTTGCAATATTGTAACTGTTACTGCAAACATTCGCCAGCGATGATGTGGTGGGAATGGCCGACACATCGCGATAATAACGCGCCGTTGCCACCGTGCAGGGCTGCTCCCCCGACCCCACACCACCCCCTACCAACCCTGGTCGCTGTAGGCGAATACGCGATCTACCTCGCAGCGTCATGTGATGATGGGAGCTGCGCGAGACGCTGCTGCGTATGGGCGGTATGGTTGCCGAGCTGCCGGCACCGCCGCCAGCACCAGCAGCAGCAGCGATTCCAATTGGAATTTTGCTCTCATTGATCGTTGCATATGGTTTCAAATGCTTATCGATAACAGCGGCTATCGCCGCAGCGGGCTGTTGTTCTTGTTGCTGTTGTTCCGCTTTGCGCAAGTGTTTCAATTCCATTCTGTTGCATTTTGTATTGTTTTTGAAAGGAAGTGAGCCCAAAGCCAAGCACAAGAGAGTGAGATAGATATATATATATATATATATAGAGAGAGAGAGATAGAGAGAGAGAGAGTTGGTGTGTTGGTAAAGCAACTGCACACAAACCAACACAATATAAATTCACACTACAAATAAAACAGCAACAAAGCAAAAATACAACAAAACAAAACAAATTGTTGGCCAAAAAGTAAGTGTACAAACCAAACGAAAAATATATGTATAACAAGCTGCAGACAATTTTGGATTTCTTTTTTTTTTATTTTGTAATCAAGCATGCACAAACAAATTGTAAGACTAATTAAACAAAAAAAAAATAGTAAGTACATACTCAATCTAAAACAATACAAGACAAAATTAGCTGTTAAATTAGTGTTGGTTAAAAAGCGCCGAACAAAACTTAACGAAACTCGTTCAATGCTTTTGCTCGGCGCCAAGTTATCGATATATCGATAACAATTGCGTTAGTTGCGCCATCTTGTTAAAATTGTGCAAAAACGGTTAGGAGGGAAAGAAATTATAAAAATAAACAGGGTATTTAAAAAATATATATGCAAGTGCTTTAATTGTAAATGTATATTGTAGAATTCTTAAAGTATTTACAACTGCCAAACAAAAAGGTACAATAGTTGGACGAGGATACTAAAAAAGGGATTCAAAATGCTAAAACACTAAACGAGAAAACAAAAGCCGCCGCAGAATACGAGAAATAAAATCAATACAAATGTTTTGTAGAAATAATCGAACTGCGGTGGGGAAAGGTGTTGGTTGTTCTTGTTGTTGTTGTTGTTGTTGAACGGCACTTACCTTTTGCTGTAGATGGCCAGACTGCGAGTGCGACTGGCCAAGCTGCTGGTCTGCATATTGTTGTTGTTGTTGCTGTTGTTGTTGTTAGTGCTATTATTGTTACAGTTTTGCAAAGAGTTGCTTAGATTATTGTAATTATTATTATTGTTGTTGTTGTTGTTAAGATTATGTGATGTTGTCGCTGCTGTTGTTATCGACGTTGTGCTCGGCAAACAGCTTCCAGCTTTAATGGGCAACGGTGTCGTGGTCATCTGCACCACATTGTTGTTGTTGCGGAAGGGCTGGGAACGAGCCCGGGTATGCCGCAGATTGGTCTCCGTCTCACTAAAAATAAGGAAAATGAAATTAAATACATTAATTAAATTAAATTACTTCAGAAGAGGATCAAATTTAAAAATTTGAATAGATTTTAACTTCTCCGGAAATTTCTGTGAAATTTAAATTTTACATTCTACATTTTAGTTTTGATGCAAAAGTTTTTGAAAATCACTTTGCTAGTATTTATAATTTTTTGAAAATTGCTAAAAATTACTATTTTAGCCACTTTTTCATCCTTTTTGGAAATTTCATTTTGCATCAAAACATGTTTTGTTTAAGACCGATAAAAAAAGTCAAAACAGTAGGCTTTTACAAAAATTCAAAATTTTTAATGGGTACTTAATGGGTTAAGGAAAGATTTGTATCATTCAAACGGAATTTAAATGACCTTTCCATTGATGCCAAACTTAACATAAAGTAAGTTAAATTTAAGAGTAGATTAAACTATTTGTTTGTCAAAATACTTTATCTGACGACTGTATTAAAAGTTGATTACTTTAGAATTACCAGAAGAAAAAAAGCATATGGCAGAAAAAGTTACATATGTATTTGTAATAAGAAAGCGGCTTTAAAGGAAAAACAAAAAAAAATTCTTTTGACTCGCAAATCAAAAGTATGCAAGATATATGTACATACATATGAAACTTATGAAATTTGTACAAAAATATATCTGCATTATCAAGGATTAACATAAAAATCATGTTTTTTGGGTAATGATTGTTATGAACTTTTTGTAATCTATTACCACATACACACAAAAAAAATATAACTTAATAAAAGGTTTACGCTTTTCTGTTGCTTTATATAAAAATAAAAGTTTGTTATATTGCAGCTACCTATAAAAAATTCTAAATTCTAATTGTGAGCCTCTGCTGTATATATGTATGTATGTATGTATACAAAATATGTGTCAGCTCACCTGCTGCTGTTAATGCTGCGCGAATGATGTCGCCGCAGCGCCTTGATCTGATTGAGTTTATCGCCCTGGGTCTGTGACTGCTTCTTCTCGAGCGCCGTTTGATTCATGCGCACGGAGGAAGCAATCGTATGACGAGCTGCCTCAAAAACATTGGCACTTGGCTTGCGTAGCTTCTTCTCTGTACAGCTAGCAGCTGGCTCCAGGCTGGTTATGGCATTGCTGGCATTGCGAATGGAACCGGGATTGACCAGACGACGCAGTGAGGTGGCTATAACCGTTGGCTTGTTGGCGCTCGACGGTGACTTGCGGCGTCTCGTGGAGATTGTGTAGCTGGAGCTCAGCGGTTGATCGGCGGCAGCACTTGCCGTATCCGTATCATTATCGCTGACATTGCAATTGGTTTCATCCGTCGACTGATAGTGCAGATCTTGATCCTGCAGTTCCAGCTGCTGCTCGGAGAGTTCCTCAGTATATGAGTCAGTCTGCTCATTATATGTCGCATCCAGCGTGTCCTGATCATGCAAATGCATTGTGTCCACGCGCTGTGAAATGCCCTTGACGCGCGTTAACAACAAATCCACATGGTCAAAGGGACTTGCTGATGATGACTGTTGTTGTTGTTGTTGCTGCTGTTGCTGGTGCAGCTCACTGCTGGCGTTCTCACTCAGCTTGGTCTTCAGATCCAAGCTATAGATGCCATATTTGTGTTGCAGCAACGGCAAAGCGCTGCGACGTCGCATGCGTTCTCCTTCAGACCACAGCCAGCTCTGCTTGCTGCAAGAAGAAAGATGAATTAGTTAAATTTTAAAGGAATTATAGTCGAGTTCATATTAATTTAGATCAATCAGATCTTCCAAATTTTATATTTTTCAAGCAAAATGTCATTATAATTTTGCAGGGGTGCCACAGAAATCGCTTTCGCTTGAATTTCACTGAATTTGTATGAAATTTAAGTGAAATTCAAGCGAAAGCGATTTCTGTGGCAACCCTGAGGGCACCCCTTTTAATTAATTCTGCATTTGTCGAAAATTAAAATTTGTAAATCTCAAGTTTTAACGATTAATCAACTCACAACTTAGTATACAAAAATAAACCTATTAAATTTGATTCTGAGAGCTTTAATTTTTTAACTTTATCATAGCAAAGTTTTTAAAAATTTTTTACTTATAAAGTTGCCAAGTAGAAAATCACACCAACTTTAAACTTTAATTACTTTGCCAAAACTGAGTCGATTTGTCATTATAAATACGGTTCGGCGTTTTTATTAAATATGATTTTAAATTTAATTCATTTCGAAAACTAAAAATTTTTATTCTGAAGCTTTAACGTTTACTCAACTTTCAACTTAGAATAAGAAAAGCATCTTAAATTTGATTCTCAGACCTTAAATCTTTTTTTTTTAACATAGCAGTATTTTAAAAAATTTTACCTATAAACTTTAGCTTCAACTCTAAACTTTGCCTAAATTGGTTCGCCGATTTTTGTTTTATTCATTTATTCAATGTAGTAAAAATTACTACATACATTTAGGCGCAGGCGCTACTTAACAAATTAAAACTGTCATAACTACCTTTATATATATATATTTATATTTATATATATATATATTTATTGGAAGGTGATGCAATTAAGTGAATGATTAAGAAAAATAAAAGGAAAGGAAACACCATCAAAATGAGTGCAAAAACTGTGCATGTTCAGTTCACACAGACGGACATGGCTATAATATATATGTATATAAATATATATAAAGAATATACAGACTAATCAATCACTTACTCCTCCATCCATTGCTGTTGATGTCCAATGACCGAGCCAGGTCGACACAAACGCAGCCAGGCAATGGCCTCCAGCGCACTGAAGCCATAATGCTTCATGATATAGGCACCAATGAGGCTGCCTGTGCGTCCCAATCCCGCCTTGCAGTGCACCGCAATGGCGCCCTTGGTCGTCTCGCAAATAGTTAAGAACTTCTTGAGTATGGCATCGCTGGGTGTGCTGCCGTCAATAAAGAACAAATCCTTGTGATCGAAGCCAGCATTCTCAAAGGACGAGGCATGATAGACTTTAGCATTCAATCGTATCACGGTCGTCACAAAATTATCCCGAAAATAGCTAAAATAACGTTCCGGTGCATGGCATGGATAACCGTTGGGTAGCGTCTTGGACTTTTGATGTGGTCCACAGAAGGCGATAAACTTTTGCGGCACAATCCAATTGAAATCACCGTTCTCGACACGCTCAAAATACTCGTACTCCTCTGCATCAAAGTCATTGAAATTGAAAAAGCCCGCCTGCAGGCCCTTGTGTATGGCATTGAGGCAGTCGAGTAGCGAGATCTTAAAGCTACTGGGACCATAGCTGGCATCACAGAATCGTGTATAAGCGGGTATATCCCCGGCAACAAGTAATTTATATGCCTCCTCTGGTGTCTTATTCAGGTATATTATCTGTAACAAGTTAAAGTTTCATATTATTATTTTTGTCTATAGTTATCTATAATGGGTTACAAAAACTTACTGCATACGAACCAATCAGGTAGGCCGCATTTAGACGCTTGGCCGGATTCATGGAGGTGTAGTGCACGATTTTCTTGTTTGCGTGACTCTTGGCACTCAGTTTGGTGTTGAGCTTCATGCAGTACCGATATAGTATACATAGATTGAGTGGCCCAAAATCGTTGTAAAAATTCTCATACACAAACTCCTCATCAATGTTAAAATAGTGTGTATTCGCCGTATTCTTTGGCTTTATGTTTTTCTTAAATACCACAAAGTATAAACGATCTACAAAAAAAAAAGGTAAGCAATATAACAAAGATTTATTTTTTAAAATACAGTGAATGTCTTCATACACCATAAATTTGTCAAATTTGCGTATATTAAAGATGTTTTGTAGCGGGTTTCTTATATTAATCTTTTATTCACTTAAATTCTGTTCGAATGATACAAAAATTTCTTTAACCCATCAAGTATTGAACCCAAATATTGAATTTAAAAAGAGTAAATTTTTCAACTGTTTGTTTTCCTCGATTTTTTAAAAAAAATATTTTGATGCCAAAAAAATCTTTAAGCAATTTTAAAGTGACTGCAAAAAATGTTTTCAAAAATCTCTTCGCTAGTATTTTGTATGATTTTTTGAAAATTGCTATAAATGACTATTTTAACCACTTTTCCTCATTTTCATATAAAAAAAAAGTGGCTTTTTATTATACGCAAATTTCACAAATTTATGCTGTATATATATTTGATATTCACCTTGTTGCATCTCTGTGGCACAGACCAGCAGATCCGAGTTGTCATCGTCCAGCATCATGTTTAGTTTTGAAGACTGTCATAAATAATTAAAAAAAAAACAATTAAATATGTAGTATATTTAATAAACAAGTTGCGAGTACAGTTAAGGCCCACACTTCTGCTCAATACTTCTCTAAAATACTTCCGCATCTTTCCATAATAAATAACATTTTTTTTTACATTTTTTTCATCTCATGCTAATAAATTCGCCCATTCAACTGACTTTGCCTTTATTGGACATAGTAAATGCTGTTTTCCGCAAAAGGTTTTTTATACATATATATGTAATATATAGACACAAACGAGCACATATGTATGTGCCACATAGTCATAAAATACAGTGAAAAACATGTGTTCAATATATGCGAATTGTCCTCCTTTTGCAGACAAGGAACAATTTGAAGCACCCTATGCCGCATTTTCCTTATTTGCCCCACTTTATAGGCATGCTAATGTGTACTATATGTTACTACTTACATACGTACATGCATACATATATTTCTACTTGTAGGTGATGGCTATATTGATATGCATACAACTATGAAACCGTCAGTCCACACGTCAGGCAGTCATTTGCCAACATCCGCATCCTAATAAATATGGCGAAAGGCTATAAAAAGCACAATAATAAAGCCATTACCAACTATTCAATACGCTTTGAAAACTAACTGGGAAAAATGTTCAAGAAGAATTTAAAATTTCCAAGAAAACTTTTCTAAGAAGAAAGTTTGACTGAGAATAGGAGTTTTAAACATAAAAAGTCGCTTCAAATAATTATAATTTCTTATTGGTATCATCTCCATCTCTTATTGAAAATCCAGCAAAGTTTTGAAATATGCATATTCCGCATAATAAATTCAACAAAAAGTAAAAGATAGTTTTACTAAAAGTTTTCATAAAAACTATCTTTCTATTGACCAACATAGCATAAGCCAAGTGTCGATACTCTGTAATGTATTGTGTATCGATTAGACATAACTTTTTGACACAGAACTTGTTGTAACTAGTCATAAGGGGGCTTCTCTTCTAGCCTCTAGATACTCTTGATGGGTCTCAGTAGTGGGTCGACCCAACCAAGCAAAAGTTTATGATGTTTGCCCTGCCTGAAATGGACGGAATGTGTGTCGTTCACACACTTACACACACTCTTACACACATTGTATACATGCATGTATGTATGTATATGTATTGTCCATATAACTGTATTAAAATATTCGATTTTATGCAAATTTTTAACCTTTTGCTTAGTCATAGCAAAGAGGCAGCAGTTAGCGTGCCATTAAGGGATTTCAGTTTAGGGAACTACGTTTCCTTTTCCGGATTTAAAGTTTAAAAGTCAAGAAGGACGGAGCGCACCTTGTTTTATGCCGGATTTGCATGTCAGAGGGCTAGAGGGCTAAAACCAAAGCTAAAGATAGATTGCAATCAACCAAATACAATACATACATATGTATATAGACAAAACTAGTATGGAAATGTATGTAGAACTATAAGAAACTCAGCTTGGATGGGTAATTGCTTGGGATTACGGCGCAAATTAACCGTAATCATTTTGAACCTGGTGTTCGTAGAACACATAAATCATATAAATATACAGTCGAACTTCCCTAACTCGAATCACCATTATCCACAAAAAAAGTTCGAGTTAGAGAGACTTCGAGTTAGGGAAGTAGAATTGTATGAAATTTGCCTAGTATTGCCACTCGATTTTGTTCAAGTTAGAGAGACTTCGAGTTAGGGAAGTTCGAGTTAGGGAAGTTCGACTGTATATTCAGAAATAGCATCAAAATATGATAGTAATATAATTATTTACTATTAGATTGGAGAATTTAAATTGGGAATTAAAAAAGTTTCATATTTGGAGCCTCTATTGAACTTAATATTACATTTTAAACTTTACTACAGATTTTTAAAGAACTTTTAAGAAACTCTTTTTATACATACAAGATAATATAGTCAGATAAAGATAGTCAGATTAAAGATAATATAGTCAGCTTGTTTATTTATTGATAAAAATGTCATGGGCAGTTTGTATCTGTCCAAAAGACCTTAACCTCTACATTGGACAGGTAGAAAGCACTGAAAGTCGAAACGAAACAGCTTGGAATATTATATTATAAGTCAACATTCATACACACACACATTGACACTTCAGTTATTCTTAGCTTATTGTGTCGGAATTTTTTTGTTATTTGTTTTCAGATCAAATCGCGCTCTTCGACTCGACTAAAGAGAAAATAAACTAATGCAAACTTGTGGTGAAAGGTTTAATCTTTCCAATAAGAATAAAATAAAACTGTAAATTCCAACTGTGTATGTAGTGACAACGCGCCAAAATAACTAGAATAAATATGCATGCATGTGTACATACATACAAACATACATAAGTAGATAAGTATGTGCATATGGACGTTCCACGTGACGACAACAAAACATATCTCCAATAACAATCTCACACATACATGCAAGTATATAAGCCACACATAAACAACAAACACACACACATACATACAGCGCTTATCGTTGCACACACACACACAGTGCGAGTAAACATTGAAGGGGAGGCAGAGAAAACAACAAATAACAACAGTGTCCAGACTGCATTCAAAGTTGAAGCTGAGATGGGCGCAGTAGAGCACAAAAAAACAATAAGCATTTAAAACAAGTTTTAAATATAGCCTAGGCTAATGACGTCACCAAATTACAACAATAGCTAAGAACAACAAAATACACAAACACACACATACATACATACGTACGATATAAAGCGACTCTCTGTTGTCAACGTTAAATGAATGGCGATGGCGATGTTCGGGTCCGTTTCAAAGTTAGTTGTCAGTATTTTTTTGTATATATTTTTTTTAATGAACGTTGTGGCAGCGGCAACGGCGTTGTCGGTCTAAGCAGAGATTTGCCGCGCGCATACCATACAAACAGAAAGCAATTCACAACTACAAAGGCAACAGCAACAGCTCCCCCCAACTGACCCCACCCGTTGACGTTGACATTATCCAGCACTGCGCATGCCTTATTCTCACTCTCTCCGTCTCTCACTCTCATAAAAGCTACGCTCCTGCGCTCTGCTTTTCTCTCCACCATTTACACTTGTTCACATTCGTGTGAGTATGTGTGTGTTTGAGTGTGGTGTTGTATTAATAAAAGCAACCAACGCACTTTTCTTCAAATCCAACAAAATGAAACTGAAACGCGAAATGGTCGAAGAAGACGTTTTGTTGGGTGCTTTGTGGACTGCGTAATCAATTTTAGGGTATATGAGGAATGCTTGCTGGACTATTTTCGTTGTAATAGTTGGGCTGGGCGGGCGGTGGGGGTTGTTACAGTTGCACAGTTGGCAGGTACGTACACACATACAGAGTATAAATACATATATATGTATGTTGCTTAGACTCACCTAAATATTGTTGGATATTTGTGTATAGATATGCACAGCAGGTTGGGGCAGCGGCAGCAGCAGTCGTACACACACCATGGAACTAGAAATTTAGCTGTGACAAAAATTTGACTCTGCATAACACAGCACCACACAATTTGTATATTTTTTTTGTGTTTTTTATATGTGGATTACTACAAATTTAGATGACAAAATTTACACACAATGTTTAATACATATTCTAAATAGTTAACAGCATTCTCTGTGTAGTTAATTTGTTTGGCTCCGTTATGTTTTTGTTTTTTTCTTTTTTTTTGTATTTTCAAATATCGTAACGATCTCACAAAAAAATTTGTACGGTCCGAAATTAAAGACGATTGACTGCTCTGTAAGAGCTCCCAAAGTGAACTGACAACTCGTTGCGGCGTTGGCGCTTTTTCCGTTGCATTTTGTGCTCTCTTTCGCTTCATTGTAGTGTGTGCTGCTTATCCCCAATACGAGTGCAAAAGACATGTTGGCGCTATAACATTTACCAATACTAAGATAACCGTTTCTATTACTCTCTCGCTCTCTTGCCGTTTCTCTGACCAACGCAGTGTTGCATAAAGACTAAAATCGCGTTGCCAACTCATTTGTAGTACAGCGTTGCCAATCACTTGTTCTATGTTCTGTCAAATGATCAGAATAATCGTTAAATTTAAAATAATTTATAAAGTAAAGTAATTCGCAAGAATGTGTTTGGTGTACGCCCTCTGAATTTAATTACATCATTTAAATACATAACTACCCAATAAATAGGTTTTTAAATATACATAGCAAGCTGCTTCTATGTTTGTATACACATCATCCACAACTGGCTTAAAAGGAGTCCACAAAACATAACGGACTCACTGACCAGCAGTCAGGTATACGAGCGTTTGTCTCGTTCTTACACGTGCAGGGACTTATGCTGAGTTACTATTCACTTGTTGCTGAGAACTTGTTCAAGAGAGAGCGATTCTCTTTAAGCCGGTACTCTTAGTATCTACGTGAATGGACCGAGTTTATGTTCATATAGATTTGATTTATGTTTTACAAATTATGGTAAGAACCATTAATAATATGTATTTTATTAAAATACAATATAAATATGCACGAAGAACCTAAAAATTTATATTTAAAGTTTGATTTTAAATGAAGCCCGCCAAAAGTAATTTGAAACTCATTTTGCCAACCAATCTTCAATCGCTCTACATTACTTACTCTTTCATCTTCGCTCTTCGGCTCTCGCATAGAGTATCTGAAATACTTTGTGGGCCGAGCAAACAAACCGCTCGCGACGCGACGCTCAGTAACGAGTGTGGATCTTTGCCGAACGGACGGGTTTTCGGTTGTCCGGAGTTTTCTTTCGCCGCCTTCTGATTGTCTTGGAAAATATCTTCTGTGTTGTACGATTGTGTATGTGTGTGTGCTTGTGTGTGTGTGTCTGCTCCCTTCAAGTTTAAAAAAAGAAGTCGAAAAGTGTTTGCTGCGGCAACACCACCAACAACAACAACAATAACACAAAACAGTGCAGTGTTGAGTGTTTGTTGTTTTTGTGTATAACAGAAAATGAATTTGGGAAACTGCGAGAAGCAGAAGGAATTGTAGAATACGGCATGGTAAGTAAAATATGCATATCAATTGCTCTTCACTTAGTTTAACTTGGTTTTCTCATTTAACTTTAACTTCTTTGGTCTGAAGTTTTACGCATTGAGTGAGTGCGCAGCTGTTGCGCCGCAGTCGCAGTCAACGTCAAAGACGCTGTCGCTGCCTGCGTTTATCTGTTTTGTCCCGTTTGTTGTTACTGCTACTTCTACTTCTCTGCATCCGTTGTTTCTCAGTAGTTGTTGCTCTCCATGTTGTTGTTGTTGTTGATGTTGATTTTATAGTACTGCAACGTTTTTATCGCTTGTGATTTTAAATACATATGATTTCATTTTGTCACATCATAAAGTTTACAATTGTAAAGCACAAAAATTCTTTTAAGTTTATATGTACATGTACAATCTACATGTGTTCATATGTATGTATAGTGGACTTGTAACACGATACCTCCTACCCAAATCCATTTGAGAATGCCTTGCCTTGCATATGCATTTATGTGTGTGCATTCATAACCGCGAGGGCAGTTCAAAGAGTTTTGTTTAATAACTAAATTTGCTATTGATATTAATGTTTTATTTAAAATTGATTGAAATTGTTCAGAAAAAGAAAAAACTTTGATAAATATATAATAGAAAAATTAGTCTTTCCAAATGCTGTCGAACTTCCCTAACTCGAATCACCATTATTCAAAGAAAAGGTTCGGTTTGCTAAAGTTTGTTTAATTTGTCCTTATAATAAAAAAAGAATTAATGCAAATTTAATATAAAATACAATAGAAATTATAGCTTATACAATTTTTTTTTTATATTCATTATAAATATAATTGCAATTTTTAAAATTGTTAAGTTCATAAGACTGAAAAAATTCTTAACATCCACTTTACTCATCGAAGAATTTTATTTGTTAAAAATTTGATTCTATAAAATATTTCGGCTATAGCAGTTTCGAGAACTCGTTAAACCACCTACGTGCAGTGCATACATAAGTGTGTGTGTGTGTATATATCTGTGTGTGTAGGTGCACCGCATCAGGCAAGGAATAGAATACATTATGAATTGCTTAGCTAAGCAAATTGTCACTCAACGATGTTGCTAATTAAAATCTGAGCCAAGCTCAGCCCTGACATATTCTCTTAGATATGCATCCCAAAGATACAGTTTTAAGTGAATACATCTATGCAATTTGTGAGTAGTTTTAGTGCAGTTTGTCGTTTGTCGTTTGTGGGCAGGACTTAGTTCAAGTCTAATTATAGTTCTATTGCCGCATGCTGATCTCATTCTGCGGACGAGAGTTCCACACATGTTCTCCATAAGCTAAAAACCGTTCCAGCTGAGGATGTTTTGGTCAATTGATAGAATTGAAAATATAAACATGGCAATGCTAAGAAAATATCTACTGCATACATGAGCAATTTTATGAACTTGCCGAGAGGTACATACATTTATAACTATATAGAAGTATATTTACATACATACATACATACAGATATGTATAAGAACATGTCGGCATGAAGTCAAAATTGTGGCGTTGCTTTTGCTCCACTGCTGCTTCATTTTTATACCCTATAAGCCAACAGTGCTGTCGGGTTTATTACGTGATAAATATCTTAGCATGATCAGTAACAATTTATACATTTTATAATACTATTAATTCATATTAATATAAAGCTTAAATTTATTTTTTAGTATATAATCTGAAAGATTTGATACTGTTGCTTTTCTGCCTATAATAAGCAATTTAAATTGATAATATTAATAGTTTTTTGATTTTAATATTTTGAGCTCTATAAAACTATAAACTTCTATGTATTTTATTCACTCTTATTTAATTGACTCACAAAATTAATTTAATTAATAACTAAATACTTACTTATTTTATCGATAAATATTTCAATTAATATTTCACTCTTTTATTTTTAAACTCCTTCACTCTATCTCTAGGGTATCTGTAGCTCTCCCATTTAATTGCTTTGATTTCTCACTTGTTTACCCATACCAATTCATAAACAAACACAAACACATCTCGGCGTATCTTTTTGTGCCAATGTGTTTGTATGGTTGGTAAATTAACGTTTTGTTAAGTTCCTTGCTTATTTGTTTATTTGCCCGTCTGTTGTCTGTGGTGCTTTTTGTGCGCCCCAAACGAAAATGAAATTAACAAAGGCAAAAAAAAAAATTAAAAGAAAAAGCATAAAAAAAGGCTGCAACAATTAGAACAAGTATGAAGTAGATACATCAGAGGGCCGAGCATAGAATACCCTAGACAAATTAGTTAATTAGGGCATACAAAAAAGGAAATGAGATTTAAACTGAAACTAGTTTATCTGCATGTTAATTTTAGTTCTTTATCTAAAAATTTTTGATATGATAATTATTACCTACATATATATTCTATAATTACATATATTTTTATATACTAACTACATCCTTTTCTATATAACATATCTGTATCTTATTCTTCACTCTAAAATTAAAAGATCTGGGATTTTATTTAATGCGTTACATATTTGGTCACATTATGAATCTACTTTCTTCAGATATTTAAAACCGGCAACGTTCTGAAACACAAACACACTAATAAACACATATGCATATGTGTGCGTGTGTGTGTTTACACATAGCCACACATGTGTTGTGGGCACAGAAGTTGGATCTGTGAATGAACTCTTATCGGGCCATGCCGCGCTCGAAATTACGAAATAGCTGGGAAGTCTCCTCCTACTTCAGCTTCTGTAATATTGCAGCGGATAGATGCTAGATTCCAGCTCCAAATCCAAGTCCTATCAATGACCGCATCGTGAAGACCAATTCTTTTTGACTTATGCTTATCAACAGTTGCTCTCAGTTTGTAGCACAGTTTTCATTCGACTTTTTAAGTTGCGTGTCCAGTGAAACTGGACTGATAAGAAGAATAGACCCAGATTCGGATTGAGCATTTAAGCTTAGACAAGCTACTGAAAATGTACTCGAATACCCTAGACAATAGTCGTAGAAGAAATTGAGTCTACCTAAGTTGGAAGTAGCCGATGCTCCCGGAGCCACTGCGTGCCCACCGCTGATCTATTAGTTATTCTAAAGAAAAATATATTTTAGGAGGAAATGTGTCATAAATTTAAATAAAAAATTATCAATTATTTTGAAGATTTGGAACACATCCCATTTCATTCTTCCTTCAAATCCAAAGTTCCAAAAATTTTGCTGGAGATATGATCTCATCAACATAGGCATAGGGTAAAACACCTCTTTAAGTACCCATAACTTTTTCAATGTATGTTTTTTTTTTTATGTGAGACTTGATGCTGCGTCTAAAAATAATCATTGCTTTGAGCATTTCATTTAGTACTCGACTTAATGCTGATAAAAACAACGCACCAAGCAACAACGGATTAAACATTGTATATATGTACACATCATAATTATTTACTTATTTATCGCCCTCAAGTCGCACTTATGTATTAAAATAATACGATTATATATGTATGTAAATCTTCTTTACGGCCTACGATTCATTCAAAGAGACTTTGGAAGGCGCTCAGTTTGTGCGTAAGAATCGTTGGGTAAAGACGTTCCATAACGGATCCGCCCAAAAATAATTATTCTAAATTAAAACTGTTGATAAGACTAAAATTGAATACATAATTGCTGAAAAGATTCATTCTAATACAGTATTTTAATTATTCTTTTTTTTACAGATTAGCCACAACATGAGAGTTCGACTTTTGATTGGAGGAAAGTAAGGGAAAAACGTAAGTATTTTAAGCTGAAAAATGTGTTTTTTTTTTTGGGAATCTTTAATAGTCTAATAAAATTGTATGGATTTTAGCATCTCCAGTTGAAGGAGGACTCTTATCCACGTGGTCAACGCACAGTCCACATCTCTTTCAAAAGGGAAATCATAACGAAAAGCTGATTATAAATCGGAGCCGGAAGCGCTCTACTGGGACACGACCCCAACTAAAACGACAGACAGAGAGAAGAGATCTAGAGAGAGAGTGAGAGCGAGAGCGAGACAGATTAAGCGATGTCGCTTCGTTGCGACGTTATCGCGGTTTTCTTTGTGCTCGCCGTGCTGTGCAGCCAATTGGAGGCACAACGAACGCCACAAACACAGCATGGACGACGCGATCGGCCCCGGAATCCGCCCCGTCAATATGTGAAGACCCATCCCTGTGAGCGCTCCTCATGTTATCCGGCAACAGGAAATCTACTAATTGGACGCGAGAATCGCTTGACGGCCAGCTCAACTTGTGGTCTACAATCCCCGGAGAGATTCTGCATTTTATCGCATTTGCAGGATAAGAAATGTTTCCTCTGCGATTCACGGGATGACACACGCAATGATCCGTATAAGAATCATCGCATTGGACAGATTATCTATAAAACGAAACCGGGCACGAATATACCCACCTGGTGGCAGTCGGAGAATGGCAAGGAGAATGCCACTATTCAACTGGATCTGGAGGCGGAATTCCATTTCACCCATTTGATCATTACGTTCACCACATTCCGGCCGGCGGCGATGTACATTGAGCGCAGCTTTGACTTTGGTGCCACGTGGCATGTGTATCGTTACTTTGCCTACGACTGCGAGGAATCCTTCCCGGGCGTGCCCACTGTGCTGCACAACATTACGGATGTGATGTGCACATCACGCTATTCCTATGTCGAACCATCGCGCAATGGCGAAGTAATCTTCCGTGTACTGCCACCCAACATCAATGTGTCCGATCCGTATGCGGAGCACGTGCAGAATCAGCTGAAGATGACGAATCTGCGCATCAAGATGACCAAGTTGCACAAACTGGGCGACAATCTGCTGGACAATCGTCTGGAGAACGAGGAGAAGTATTACTATGGCATCTCCAACATGGTTGTGCGTGGTTCCTGCTCCTGCTACGGCCACGCCTCCCAGTGTCTGCCCCTGGACAATGTGATTACGCAGGATTACGAGATGGTGCACGGCCGTTGCGAGTGCACGCACAATACCAAGGGTCTGAACTGCGAATCTTGCGAGGATTTCTACAACGATCTGCCCTGGAAGCCCGCCTTTGGCAAGCAGACGAACGCGTGCAAGAAGTGCGAGTGCAATGGACACGCCGTCAGCTGTCACTTCGACGAGGCGGTCTTCATTGCCTCGGGACATGTCTCCGGCGGATTCTGTGACAATTGTTTGCACAATACACAGGGTCAGCACTGTGAGGAGTGCATGCCCTTCTTCTATCGCGACCCAGTCGAGCAGCTGAGCAGTCCCTATGTCTGCAAGCCCTGCGATTGTGATCCCAATGGTGCGTTGGACGACGGCATCTGTGACTCGGTCAATGATCCGGACAATGGCATTGTCGCGGGCGCCTGTCACTGCAAGCCGTTTGTGAAGGGACGTCGCTGTGATCAGTGCAAGGATGGCTACTGGCATCTCAATCCCGACAATCCCGAGGGCTGTGAGGCCTGCACCTGCAACACTCTGGGCACGGTCAACAACTCCGGCTGTAATATGAACACGGGCGAGTGTCGCTGCAAGCGTCTGGTCACCGGCAAGGATTGCAATCAGTGTCAGCCAGAGACCTTTGGTCTCTCCGAATCTGAGGATGGCTGCACGCTCTGCAATTGCGATCCGGGCGGCTCCTATGACAATTATTGCGATGTCCTCACAGGTCAGTGTCGTTGCCGTTCCCACATGACGGGACGCACTTGCTCGCAGCCGAAACAGAACTATTTCATACCCTATCTGCATGTGGTGCACGATGCGGAGGTGGCGGAGATGTGCATCTCGTATGGCAACAATGGCAACTGCAGCATTGTCCCACAACCCACAACCAACCAGCAGGATCCACATTCACCCGATTTCACGGGCATTGGTTTCGAGCGTGTGACGGAGAACTCCGAGCTGGTCATCAAGGCCGATGATATTCCCCGTTCCATGCCCTACGACGTGCTCATCCGCTATCAGTCGACGTCACGCGGTGATTGGGAGGATGCCTACATCACCCTGGTGCGTCCGGATGAGATTGATCCCGAGGGTGAATGCGCTCAGGCCATTCAATCGCCCATCACGGAGGCGCGTGTGCCATTCTCGTTGCCGGAACGGGATCGTCAAGTGGTCGCCCTGCCGGATGTCTGCCTGGAGGCGGGCAAGGTATACAAGTTCCGCATTTTCTTTGAGCGCAAGCGACACAACGAGGACAATCCCACGGCTACCATACTGATAGACTCTTTGACTTTGATACCACGCATCGAGGTGACCCCGATCTTCCATGGCTCGCCCATCGCAGATCTGCGACTGCGCGAATACATCAACAAGAATTGCAATCAATCGCTGTACGATATGCGCTACAAGGCACAAACGCCCGACGTTTGTCGCGATCTGGAGCAGGATGTGAGCAAGTACATCTACGATGGCGCCAGCATGTGCAACTGCAATCCCACGGGCTCGCTGAGCAAGGAGTGCGATGCCAATGGCGGTTATTGCCAGTGCAAGCCGAATGTTGTGGGTCGTCAGTGTGATCAGTGTGCACCGGGCACCTACGGCTTTGGTCCGGAGGGATGCAAGGCCTGCGATTGCAACAGCATTGGCAGCAAGGACAACAACTGCGATCTGCTGACGGGCCAGTGTGCCTGTCATCCCAACACCTACGGCCGGGAGTGCAATCAATGTCAGCCGGGTTATTGGAACTTCCCGCAGTGTCGTGTGTGTGAGTGCAATGGACACGCCGCTCTCTGTGATCCCCTGACCGGACAGTGTCTCAACTGCCAGGACTCGACCACGGGCTTTGGCTGTGACTCGTGTCTGGATGGCTACTACGGCAATCCCTTGCTGGGCAGCGAGATTGGTTGTCGCGCCTGCCGTTGTCCGGACACGACGGCCAGTGGCATGTCCCATGCCGAGGGCTGTTCCCTGGACACGCGCAACAACAACATGCTGTGCCACTGCCAGGAGGGCTATGCCGGCGCACGCTGCGAGATCTGTGCGGATAACCACTTTGGCACGCCCGAGGATGGCGGCAGTTGCAACAAGTGCGATTGCAGCAACAACATCGATGTCTATGACACGGGCAACTGTGATCGCCAGACGGGCGCCTGCGTCAAGTGTTTGTATGACACCACGGGCGATCACTGTGAGCTCTGTCGCGACGGTTTCTTCGGGGATGCACTGCAGCAGAATTGCCGGCAGTGTGATTGCGATTTCCTGGGCACCAACAAGACGCTCGCCCATTGCGATCGCTTCACCGGCCAGTGTCCCTGTCTGCCCAATGTCGAGGGACTCCACTGTCATCAGTGCGCCCTCAATCACTGGAAGATCGGCTCCGGCGAGGGCTGCGAGGCGTGCAATTGCGATGCCATTGGCGCCGTCCAGGAGCAGTGTCACACCTTCACCGGCCAGTGCGAGTGCAAGCCGGGATTCGGTGGACGCGCCTGCAATCAGTGCCAGCAACACTACTGGGGCAATCCCAACGAGAAGTGCCAGCCCTGTGAGTGCGATCAGTTCGGCGCCGCCGACTTCCAGTGTGACCGGGAGACGGGACAATGTATTTGCCACGAGGGCATCGGTGGTTACAAGTGCAATGAGTGTGCTCGCGGCTATTTGGGCCAGTTCCCGCATTGTGCTCCTTGTGGAGAATGCTTCAACAACTGGGATTTGATACTGAACGCATTGGATGAGTCCACCCAGGCGACCATCCAACGGGCCAAGGAAATCAAACAGGTGGGCGCCACAGGTGCCTATACCGCCGAGTTCAGTGAGCTGGACAAGAAGTTGCAGCACATCAGGGATTTGCTGCAGAATACCTCCGTCAGTTTGAACGACATTGATCAACTGGATGCGGAGGCCAACAAGCTGAAGCAACAGCTGCAACAACAACATCAGCGACTGAGTGAAACCGAGTTGAATCTGGATGACATTTACAATTCGCTCAGCTTGTCGGCTGTGGAACTGGAGGGTCTGCAGAATCATTCGCGTCTGGTGCAACAGTTGTCCAAGGAACTGAAGGAGAACGGCATTCAGCTGCAGGAGTCCAACATCGAGGGTGCACTGAACCTAACCCGTCATGCCTACGAAAGAGTGAGCAGCCTGTCGGCTCTGAAGGATGAGGCCAAGGAACTCGCCTCCAACACGGATCGCAATTGCAAGCGCGTCGAAACGTTGTCCAACAAGATCAAGGACGAAACCGATGCCATCGCGAACAATGACAAGACCATTGCCGAGTATCGCTCCGAGCTGAGCATGTTGACCTCCCAGATCCCCGAACTGAACAATCAGGTGTGCGGCAAGCCGGGCGATCCCTGCGATGCACTGTGTGGCGGCGCTGGTTGCGGCATGTGCGGTGGTTCCTTCTCCTGCGAGCATGGCGCACGGTCACACTCCGGGGAGGCGCTGAAGCTGGCCAAGGATACGGAGGAGGCCATTACCAGCAAGAAGGATGAAGCGGATCAGATTATCAGAGCCTTAACCCAGGCCAAACTGAACGCCTCGGAGGCGTATCAGAAGGCCAAGACAGGTTTTGAGCGGTCGGAGCAGCACTTGAACCAAACCGACGACAGCATCAAGTTGGCCACCAAGTTGATCAATGCCGTCAACGATTTCCAGCTGAACAAGACGGCATTGCCCGAGGAGAGCAAGCAGCTGGCACAGGATACTCTACTACTCGATCTCACACTGGATCCCAAGGAGATTGAATCGCTGGGCGCGAAGATCAACGATGCCGTGTCCTCGCTGAAGAACGTCGAGTCGATTATCTACAAGACTCGGCCCGATCTGGAGCGTGTCAACAGCCTGAAGAGCACGGCGAATGCGACCAAGGCCACGGCCAACAACATACTGGAGATGGCCAATTCGGTGGTGCAGAATTTGGCATCGGCCAGCGAATCGCAGAGCAAGGCCCAGGATGCCATACAGCAGGCCAATGGCAACATTGAGTTGGCCGACAAGGATCTGCAGGAAATCGATTCGGAGACCAAGGAGGCGGAAGCGCCGGCTCAAGTCACCGCCGAGAAGGTCGATCAATTGGCCAACAAGGTGCAGCGTCTGCAAAAGAGCATATTGAAAAACGAACTGGTGGCCAAGGAGATTACCAAAGAGGCGAATCGCGTCAAGCTCGAGGCAGTCCGTGCCCGGGACGAGGCCAACAATCTCCAGTCGTCCACAAGTGCCACAAATCAAACGCTCACGGATCGCGCCAGTCGCTCCGAGAATGCCCGCGAGCGTGCCAAGCTGCTGCTGCAGCGGGCCTCCAAGCTGACGGTGGACACCAACGAGAAGCTGAACGAGCTGAATCTGCTGCAGGACACGTATCTGGAGAAGAACCAAAAACTCGCCCAGCTGCAGATCGAAATACAGCCGCTCAACGAGGACCTCAACAAGTATCTGCGCAACATTCAGGAAAATGCCGATCGCTATCGACAGTGCACAATCTAAAAGAGAGGTTTGTAACTGCGAGTGAGATCGACTATTAAACACCCTGTACCCCCATGCATACAAATATAAGCAAATTAAAACAGACACACGAAAGACAAGTTTACAAATCTATAAAAAAGATTCTATTAATAATATCAAATTCGTGTGATCGAAATTTAGATACCCTACATACTAGCTGACAACTTTAGGTACATATGTACATATGTATGTATGTATGTATGCATGTATGTAGCTTGTAACCAGTGCTGACAACTCTTCGACTCATAAAAACGCTAAACTAGCCTTGGAAAAAAGCCACAAATAGCCAGAAAATTTTGTTGGTAGCTAAAAAAAAAGAAAAAAGAGACCAATCAGACCTTCATAAGCTCAGCTGCAGAAGACGACAACTTAAAAAGCTTTCTTGCTCTAGCGGTTTTTTGTAGCTACCAACAACATTTTCTGGCTACTTCTATCTTTTTCCTTTTTTTATGACCCGAAGAGTTGCAGTCCACAGTGATTCAGAAAATTTCTCTACCTTGTTTTGTAATTTAAAATTCGTCTCCCATCTGTTCATAAACTCTCACGAAACTATAACACCCACTTTCTCACCATTTTAATTTGCACAGGTTAAGCAAATAATTTGATTATATTAATTAAATAATATATGTATATGTATGCCATTTATAATTAACCTTTTTGAATTTTCTTTTTGCAGCTGCCAGCCTGCCGCTGTGTGGACATCTCAACCCATTTGCCATATTTGATGAACAAATGCGAAAAGCAAAGAACGAACGAAAGAAAGATGCAAGAATAAGAAGAATAAGCAAAAGGCACAGTTATTTTCTATTTAACGATGTTAAGTGTAACCGTTACGTTTTGTACTCTAAGCAAATATCAATGTTAAATCTCTGCAATGTTCATTTTAAACAATTTTATGCCATTTTACAAACGAGTGTGAACAAAGTTTTTTAATTTCTACTTAAAACAAAAGCAATATTTTGCGTGTAATGCAACAAACTAAATACAAATACAATAAATATAATTAAAATACTACTTTAAAAATTAACACTCGTTTCATTTGATTAATTCGTTGACTGGGAGCGACAGACAATTTGGGGCGACGTTTGTCTAACGAGGCAAAATGTCCATATCAATTTTGGTTTGTTTAAATATCAAAATAAATACAGTACGTAACATTTGCATATGACGTGCAATGGCAAAGCAAAATAAATAATACTATAGTATATATATGTATATGTACATATTTACAAATGTACATATAGAAAATGCTGCTGCCAGTTGTCGGTTTGTCATTCCGTTTTGTTACAGTCCTTCGCAACGTCGCATGCAGTTCTTGTTTTGATTTATTCGCTTGCTTATATTTCTGCATAAACATTGTGTTTCTCTTATTATTTTTATTTAATTTTGTAAACTTTTGAAAATGGTAACAAATACATTCAATTGTTAACTTTTGAGAATGGATAGACGCTATAAACACTCAACACGAAGCTCAGCAGGTAAAATTTAAATAGTTTACAGACGAATAAGTGTGTATATAAAAATGAAAAGTAAACAAAGCAGAAGCCCACTCCAAAACTGAGACCGTGTCATTTTAATAAAAGAAATCCAATATTTACTGCTTCCAAACAACAATATTTCCAAAGTTACAAATCATATAATGCTTCAATTTGAATCTTTGAACAGTGCTACAAAATTCATATTTTCATAAAACGGCCTCATAACACTGACATTCGAAATCATAGGGGAATTCCAAAGTTTAATTTTTTTATAATTTACTTTTGCATCCTAATATTTATTGAAAACAGAAACAATTGTGCATCTAAAAATTCACAAGTCACAAATATTTAATGCAGCTTTTATTTAAATAAACATAAATTATTTCAATGGAGTCGCCTTGTGGTGCTTATGGTATTTAAATTTTAAAAATAAAATTTATCGAAAGAGACAAGAATCATTACCAAATCTGTGTTATCGATAGCATGGCGCATGCAGCACTGGCTTCAATGGCCATATGACAAATGTATAATGGCGACGTGCGCACAGTTGTACCTCACTAAGGCGACTCAATTTGTAAATAAATCAAAAGAATTTAAAAGCATTTTCTGTCAGAAAACCCGTCTAAATAGTAGGCAAGATGAGATTTATAATAAAAATAGGAAAATAAATAGAATATTAGGATAATACAAATATACACACATTGAAATATTTAAATTAAATCATGAACCATTGGTGCTTTAGTGGATGTGTACTGTGATAATACGAACATTTGTATGTAAGTACATGTGTATGTATTTACGCACAGCACGCACACACACAGCTACGTATGTAAATAGACGGATGTTGTTCTTGTTTCTGTTTCTGTTTCATGCAAGCAACAGAAGCTATTAATAAGAATATTCTGAAATAATATAATGCCACAAGAAGACGGGCGAATCTGCTGTGCAATAATACGTCAAATAATGGGAACGACACAAAGCAAAAGTCTATAAGGAACCAACAAAAAAAAACGAAGCGAATTAAAAAAAAGGGACGGTCGAGACGAAAACAGAATACGCAAATAATAAATCGAAATTCCGATTTCGAATCAAGTGTTTTGTTGTGCAGTTGTGTGCTTTTTAATTGAATCAAAATTATAAAATCAGTTTCACGCAGTTGTTACATACACACACACACACACACAGACAGACGTACCCGAAAGTCCTGCTCCTTCAATGGATGACGAATTGGAAGATAAGATCTTCTATCAGACATACGTATCGCATATGAAAATCCTGTCCAAGTTTGCAGTGGGCTTCTCGTCCATCAACTCGCCATTGGCCTATTTATGGAAACTATGCCGCATCTACGTGCTACGCCCCGAGGTCTTGTGCTGCGGCATCATTCTCTTTGTCTTGTTGATCTATTTACAAGCGGTTGATGTCTGGAGTCGCACCATCTTGGGACGCATCCAGGCGACACTGGGACGCCAGAAGGCAGCGTCGCGTGTCATGGATATGGCGGGCAATGCCGGCGATCATCAGTCCTGGGAGGAGGTGCGTCAGCAGAGCGCCGCCTTTGCTGTCCTAGGACGCAGACCGCAAATGGAGGACAGGTGGGAGTGGAAACGACAATTAAATAATGTCCAATTAACAAATTTCCATTTTACCATTTGGTAGATTTATCATCGAGGAGAACATTAACAACAACACGGCGATTTCGTTCTTTGCCGTCTTCGATGGACACGGCGGCGAATTCGCTGCTGACTTTGCCCGCGATGTGTTGGTCAAGAATATTTACAACAAGATCATAGAAGTTAACAAGCTGCTCAAGGCCGAGGACAAGTCCGACTACAGTGGCTACGACAAGAGTCCGTATTTGGCGCGCAAGCAAAGCCGCAAGGATACGGCCAACAAGGAGAACGCTGAGCCTGTTGTCGCCCGCAAGGACAGTCTGCGCAAGCAGCACAGCACCACGGCCGATTGCAGCGCCATCAAGCCCAAGACGACGGAGGCATCGATTGCCGACATCTATACAGCGCAGCTCAACAGCGCCATGCGTGCCGCAAATGGCGGCAATGCCGCCAAAGAATCCTTTCTGAACAACAACAACAATGCGCAGAATGCGGGCAATGCGCCGCCGCCAAGCTACGAGGCCAAATGCTATATCGAGCATGGACGCATTAACTTTGGCAAGCTGATCACGGACGAGATTCACTCGGCGGATCACAAGCTGGTCGAGCAGGCCAAGCAAGCGGTGAGTACACGGAACAAAGCGCTCAGTATTGATAAGGAAACGAAAATAACAGTCTAGGAGGATGCTAAAAATTATCCTTACAAAATCTATGTGATAAATATAAATTTTTGTTTTTCTTTATTTTTTTGATTCTAAAAAGATTTATTTAAAATTTTAATAATAAAAATTAATCTTTAGTATACATTTTATTTAAAAATCATAAATTAGGATAAATTCTGTTAAAAATCAATAGATTAATGTGATATCTTAAATTTATGTTTTTCTTAATTTTTTCCTGACGATTTTAAGTTCTATTCATTATTTTTAAAAATAATTTTTGATTCTAAAAAAATGTATTACTTCTAATTTTAAAAATTTAAATTAAACTTTATTATACATTTTATTAAAAAATCATAAAGAAGGACAAATTCTTTTCAAAATCCAAAGATTAATGTAATTTCTTAAATTTTATTTTATGTATTATAAACTTGTTTTTCTTTATTTTGAAAAACGTACTTATTATTTCCAATTTTAAAAATTAAACTTTAAAATAAATTGTATTTAAAAATCATAAATTAGGATAAATTCTGTTAAAAATCAATAGATTAATGTGATTTCATAAATTTATGTTTTTCTTAATTTTTTCCTGACGATTTTAAGTTCTATTCATTATTTTTAAAAATAATTTTTGGTTCCAAAAAAATGTATTACTTCTAATTTTAAAAATTTAAACTAAACTTTATCATACATTTTATTAAAAAATCATAAAGAAGGAAAAATTCTTCTTAAAATCCAAAGATTAATGTATTTTCTAAAATTTGTTGTTTTTCTTTATTTTTAAAAATATTTTTTAACTAAAAAAAACGTATAATTTCCCATTTTAAAAATTAAACTTTAAAATAAATTGTATTTAAAAATCATAAATATTGGAAAATTCTGTTGATCGTCAATAGATTAATGCAATTTCCTAAATTTTATTTTAAAACTTAAAAGTATCTTTAATGTTCAATCTTTTGCTTCGCAGACAAACATAGCAGGAACGACAGCATTGATTGCCATTGTGCAGGGCAGCAAACTGATTGTGGCCAATGTGGGCGACTCCCGTGGCGTCATGTTCGATGCCCGCGGCATTGCCATACCGTTGTCCTTCGACCATAAGCCGCAACAGGTGCGGGAGCGGAAACGCATACACGACGCTGGCGGCTTTATTGCCTTTCGCGGGGTGTGGCGCGTGGCGGGCGTCTTGGCCACGTCACGAGCACTGGGCGATTATCCGCTAAAAGATAAGGTATGCCCTGTCCCCGATCCCAACTCATTTCGATGGCGTGACGAGTTATTTTGTCTATCTATAAATAAGCTAATGCTAATGCTAATCAACCTACACGTTTTTACTATCTATATAGAATCTTGTCATCGCCACACCAGACATTTTGACCTTCGAGCTAAATGATCACAAGTGAGTACACAAACCGTCTGTCCCACATTAATCCACAACCAAGTTAATGAACTTTTACCCAATAACGTCATCATCTCTCTTGATTGTTGTTTGACAGGCCCCGTTTTCTGATACTCGCCTCGGATGGCCTGTGGGACACATTCAGCAACGAGGAGGCCTGCACCTTTGTCCAGGAGCATCTCAAGGAGCCGGACTTTGGTGCCAAGTCCTTGGCCATGGAATCATATAAACGCGGCTCGGTGGACAACATCACAGTGCTGATAATTGCCTTTAAGAACGATGTTTATCGCATTGCCAGCGCGACTGGCAAAGTGGCAGGCGATACTCCCTTGGCCAAATCCCCAGCCGCTGCCGTTGTGGAGCGTTCAAATTCAATCAAGACCAAGTGACAGATGTGGTGGTCCAACAGGTGTCCGCGATTTAAATAGAAACTCTCACAACGCTAAAAAAAAGTGCCCAAAATTTGTGAAATGTTTTTTGGTTTCGATATAAGATTGTTTTTAGAAATTGTTGTTTTGTACAAATTGTTTAGCATTATCACGTCAGCGCATGCATTATGTTTTCTCCTCCCCCCACCACTCCTAAACACCATTCACTCATCAAGTACATAAATACTATTTATTTAAATTATTTTGTTATTTCACTTATATATTTGTAAAAGAAAAATACTTTTTCTAACTTATGAAACTCGTTTACAAATAAATACTCGATAAAATCTACAAGTATGGAAATTATTTAAACGATTGGCAAAGTTCAACTATTTGAATATTTGTCAAAAATGGCTCGAAAATCAAATTCGATTTATACAATAAAAACTAAAATGTGAATTTGTGTAAGCGTCGCTTTATTTACGTTTTGGCATAAACAAATCAATTTGCGACCGATTCATACATGCTATGTCATACTAAGGAGCTATCCGCTTAGTGAGCTGATACAGACACTTGCCAGACGCGGATGGTGTTGTCAGAGTAGCCGGCGAACAGAGTCTGGCCATCGGTGGACCAGGCCAGGGACAGGCACTGTGGCTGCTCGGCCTTCGATGTGGGCGAGACGACCTCGGGGCGCAGTTCCTCGACGGTCTTCTTGCATGCCAGATCCCAGATCTTGATGGACGGGCCGTAGGCAACGCACAGCCAGTAGCGGTTGGGCGAGAAGCACAGGGCATTGATGATGTCGTTGTGCTCCAGCGTGTACAGGTTCTTGCCGTCATTCAGATCCCACAGCAGCGCCTTCGAGTCCTTGCCACCGGAGGTGCACAGCGAGCCGTCGGGTGAGACGGTCACGGTGTTCAAATAACCATTGTGGCCATGATGATTGTTCTTCAGCTTGCAGTTGGCCAAATTCCAGACCTTGACGGTACGATCCCAGCCGCAAGACACAATGATGGGATTGGAGTGGTTGGGCGAGAAACGCACGCACGACACCCAGTCGGTGTGGCCATCCTCCTGGATGGTGAACTTGCACTCGGCCAGCGTGTTCCACAGCTTGATGGTCTTGTCGCGGGAGCCCGAAACGATCTGACGATTGTCAGCCGAGAAGGCAACCGAGAGCACATCCTGAAAACGTGGACACAAGTTATTATTAGTTGAGGCAACTTTTGATTAGGATCGTAAACTTGATAAACAAAGAGCAGCGGGAAGAAATCTTGTTGCCTACTTACGGTAAATGCTACGTTAACTCAGGCGTAGGAACAGTAAAGATGTCAACCAGAAATTCTGCCTCGCATAGGCGCAATATACATATGTATTATATACATATTAACGGTATTTGGTGTCTGTGTGCTAACTAAACCTAACCTTACTCAAAGGGTTCAATCTGGCACCAAATACCAACGGGGGTGGGGGGTAAATGGGAGGAGTTCAAATGTCAAATCTAAGCCCTGTTCGAAAAATGTCACTCGGAAACTTATCCCACCTTGGTGTGTCCCTCGAAGCGGCGCGTGGTCTTGCCGGCGGCCAAATCCCACAGGCGCAGCGTCTGATCCCAGGAGCCGGACAGGGCGTAGTTGCCGTCGGAGGAGAGCACGACGTCGCTGATGAAGTGCGAGTGGCCATAAAGACGCTTCTGGGGATAACCGTAGTTGGTGTCCTCATCGCGGGTCAGTTTCCACACGATCAAGGTCTTGTCTGCAATAGTAACAGTAAATTATTTAGTATATCAATTGATATACAAATATATTTGCAGGATGCTCGAGATATTTGACGATTTTTGTTGGACTCTTTCTAACCTCGCCTGAAAATACTTACCGCGAGATGCCGAAATGATGGTATCGGGATCCTTGGGGTTGGTGGCGATCTGGGTGACCCAGCCATTGTGGCCGATCAGGGTACCACGCAATTGCAATGTCTCAGACATGTTCAAATTGAATTATTAAATCGCAACGGGAGCGCTTCAGAAACACGTCCAAAGGCGCTGCAAGCTGGCAGAAAAAGAGGCGGAAGTGCCAGTGTTGTGTAGCAAAAACAATCGCGCTAGTTATCGACGGAGCTGCCAACTTGTGGAAATAAATCAACAAATATCGGACTATCGATAACTATACCTAAATTAAAAATCGCTATTCGATGCGAAACGGTAGCACTGGTTATTGGGTATTTTCGTAAAAGACCGTTTGGTCACACTTATTTGTAGAGTTGTTGATATTTTAAAAAATATCAATATCGTTTTTCGATATGAAAAAAATTTCTTTTTTCTTGATATTTTTGACAAAAAAAATATCGATAGTATCGATGAAATAAATATCTGGGCGCGAGCTTAAATCAACAGTTTTTGTCACCCCAAATAAGTTATGTTAACACTAATGTTTACTTGTTATTGCAAATTTGGCACTTGGATGTAGAGTCGTTTATTATATCCCAATACATTTTTTATTCGTCGTTTCTTGCAGAAAAAAAGTGGCGGCAAAAGATATAGAAACTGGTGAAAAATAGCTCACGATAATATCGTACAATTATATCGATATTGATAATATCGTTTTAAAAAAAATATCACTTAAAAATATATCATCACCAAAAATTAAATATCGATATATCGATATTTTAATATTATAACAACAACCCTATTATTTGGAACAGACGATTGATAAAAATTGGAAATACAATTTAAAGGGGAATCTCCACAACAAACAAACCCACACTTGTAATGAGCCTAGAACAGCAACCAAATCCCCGGAATCCCCATGGACTTGGTGAGGCACGCAAGATCACAATTGCGGACAGCTAATGAACTCAGTTGCCGGTTACAGGTGATCCAAACGACACATCGTTGCGCAATGTGGAGCGAGAGGTGTTGATACCCAAGATAATGCGAGATCGTGCCCGCGCCGAGTTCTGCTCCAAGGAAGTGGCCGACTTTGAGGAATGTTGCAAGGCGAGCAGCGTGCTGATGGTGGCCACCTGTCGCAAACAGAACTCGGCTCTCAGGGATTGCCTTACTCATTGGTATCAGAACGAAGCCTTCAAAGAGGAATGCCGCGTTATATATCTGCAGGAGCGATCGGATTACCGCAGCACGGGCATACCCAAAAAGCATCGAGTGGAGAAAATCTAGTTTAGAGTCATATTACTGTTTTTGTTTACTTTGCACAAAAGATGTGTAGTTAAATCGACGGATCACAGTCTCTTCTATGTTGAGGGACTCAAGGGTTTCCGGTGTGACAAGCGTTGAATCAAAGTCGTTGGATTGATTGACCCGCAGGATGAGCACATCCTTGTCCGAGGTTTCAGCAACGCGTTGAACGCCCTTCAAGTTCTTGGCCACGTAATGCGAGTCCGGATTTTTTAAAGGCGTCTGCACGATGACCAGGAAACTGGCGTGAAATTGACTTGGACTTTGCTTGTAGATCACTGCAGGAAGATTGGAAATTCAATGCTGTTCATTTATATTATTACGATTTACTTACGAAAATCACCGCCAAATTTAATGCCGCTCTTGATGATCCAGCCCTTTGACTTTAGATATAAATATGCAGCCAGTTTGTAAACAAACTTTGCATCGTATTCCAGTGCCGAATTCAAGTATGTTTTCCAGTCTAATTTGTGGCCAGACAAGTCTCTTATTTCCAGTGCCTCTAGAAAGTAGGATAGCATACACGCCTCTTCCAGGCCAAGCAGCAGAGTTTCAGATGTCGTTCCAGTCGCGGGCCCCCCTCGCGACCTGCTTCCCTGGCCATAGCATCCATTTTCGTAGAGCACTCGAATTTGTGACTCCTCGCTGTCCTTTACCTCCACACAGAGTCCATTGAACAGTCCTTGGTAGGGTTTTCCATCCTCGCAAAGTGGAAATGGTGCTAATTTTAAAGAGCTTTGTGTATTTCTCCGCTTGCGTTTAAAATGCGGTGTGAATTCCATAATAAAAAGCACTCTGTTTATAGTCGAATGACACTTTGTTGTGTAGATTAAATATCATTAACAAATAAAATGTTTGCTGCTATAGTTTAAGCCATATTTTTATGTGTAAACATATGTGTATATTTCATACATATTAAAACAATTTTAAAATGTTTGCAAAACTTATTTATTTTGGTTTGTGATTTTATTCGCCGTAAAAATATTGATAACAAATTGCAAGTGTCATTACTACCCGATATTTGCCATTCACTGTGAAGTGCCAACACCTGACTTATAGTAGCCAAGTGGCAACGCTTTGGCGCGGCGAACGCGGCGAAAAAGTCACAAGACCAGTCAGCTGAATTTCGGTGCTGTCGCATTAGTGTGAAAAGACACTCGTAATTTGTATTATATATTTTCTTCCCCCTAGATATTTTGCCTGATAATTGTGTGCAAACGCGCGCAACACATTTAGTCTACACAGCAACATAAACAGCCAGCAAAATGACTACCGCACTGTATCTGCCCGAGGAAAACATTGGTAAGCACGAACATCTGACCTCTGTGAAAAATCGAAGTGAAGTCTGTATGGTGGAGCACCCCCCAGCCCCAGCCCCATATTGCTTTTGATCGCTGTGTAATTGCGTTTGTGCATTTTGCAGATATGATTGCGGCCACATCGGTGTTGCAGCAGCAAGCAGCCGATATTCGCACCCGGACCATCAACTGGGCGTCCTACATGCAGTCGCAGATGATCAGCCAGGAGGACTATCAATCGATTAGCCAGCTGGACAAATCACGCGCCGCTTATCTGACGCAGAACTCGACGCAGGTGGTGAAGACATTGCTGAATCTGGTTTCGCATCTGTCCAAGGACTCGACCATTCAGTATATACTCGTCCTGGTCGACGATTTACTGCAGGAGGATCGCTCGCGTGTCGATCTGTTCCACGAAACCTCTGGCAAGCTGAAGCAGTGCGTCTGGGGTCCATTCCTCAACCTGCTGAATCGTCAGGATGGCTTCATTGTCAACATGTCGTCACGCATTTTGGCCAAGTTCGCCTGCTGGGGTCACGAGACCATGCCCAAGGCGGACCTCAACTTCTACTTGCAGTTCCTGAAGGATCAGTTGGCCACCAATGTAAGTACGGTAAATGCTTTTGATCCACACTGCCAGCCACTTTCCCCCCACCTCCAAAAATTGCATGTTTATGTTGTAAATATATTCTCAGGTCAGGTACATATCGAAGATCTATACCAATGTATATATACTATGTATTTAGCACGCATGACAGCATGGCATTTCCCACATTGAGCTAGTCACCTTGATAATGCAAAGATATATGAGAATAATCAATTCAATATATTTAATTCTAGAATATTCACGTATATTATTTATTCTGAATTATCAACTTATAAGTATTTTGCAAACTTGCTCACTGAAAGCAAATGAATTTAAAGCATGATGTGCCTGCATTATTGACAGACTTGAAGGATGTCTTTTTGTTCCTACTCATATTATAAATATGAGTGAAGTTAGAACTCTTATGTAAAATGTTAACTAAAAGTTTTTTAAGCTTTTAAATTTGGTTTAAATAACACTTCATATGCAGTCATCGGCATAAATATTTTGACAAAACTAAAATTTAATCTACTCATAATTTGAACTTAATTTATGTACATTTGGGCATCAATGAAAAGATCAGTTAAATCCCGTTTGAATGATACAAAACTTTCCTTAACCCATTAGGTACCCACTAAAAGTTTTGAATTTTTGTAAAAGTATTCTGCTTTGACTTTTTTTCTTTGGTCTTAAATAAAAATTGTTTAATGCCAAAAGTTTAACTAAACAATTCTAATAGTGACTGCAAAAATTTTTTTTTTTAATCTCATCTCTGGTAATTATGAAAAGAAGAAAAAAGTGGCTTAAATAGTCATTTTTTAGCAATTTTCAAAAAAATCTTAAAAAATACTAGCAAAGATATATTAGAGAAACTTTTTGCATCAAAACATTTTTTGTTTGAGAACGAGGAAAAAAGTTTTAAAATTATACTAAATTGTACGTCGACAAAAATTCAAAATTTGTAATGGTTACTTAATGGGTTAAGGATAGTTTTGTATCATTCAAACGGGACTTAACTGACCTTTCCATTGATGCTAAAATTTACGTGAAGTAAGTTAAATTTTTGAGTAGTTTTAACATTAAGTTTTGTCAAAATATTTATACCGATGATATTAAAAACTAATACTTTTGATCTACTAATCATATTGATTTCGATTTTTTACTGATTAAACCGACTTTGTGACTTGACTGTCACATTAAATTTAACTATAATCAAAATGATATCTCTTGTCGCTAATTTTTGTTGTCGATTTTTTATCGTGATAATTTTTTTGAAATTTAATGTAGTTTAAATTTTTAACTTCTAACCAGCACGCTTTTGATAGTTTTGCTTGCTCTCTATTTTGTACTCACATTTTTAATAACTGATTGAGATTATACTTATATATGTACTCTCCATATTCAACCATGAAAACTCTATAAATGAGCCGTATTTAATTAAAAGATACCTCTGGTTAGAGGACAGGCAAAAGCTAATTGTGATTGATTGAGAATGATTGATTGAAAGATATGAAGTTTGCCTGTCTGCAGCCCTGGTTGAAGTCACGAAAAATTGTCATTAAATCATAAATGAATTCAATTCGATTAAATGATGTTCGTATAACCGTTGCGAAAATTCCAAATTTTTATGATATGTATATCGCCGCACCGCACCGCACCCACCGCATTCACATTATTATGTGGAAACCACAAAAATCACAAACAATATATAAATAAATCAATTTACCCGATTTGTGTTATTCGTGAAAGTTTAACCAAAAGTCCTGAATTACATTTTAATGTACTTTTTAATTTAATTCAAATTTACAATCCAAATCCAACGAATCAAATGTTAAAACACCAATTACCGTTTATATCGAACCAACCAATGAACCAAACAACCAACCAACCAACCAAACACGATCCCGATCTCTGCGGATGCTGCTCCCTCTCTGCGCACTCTGATCCTCTCTCAATTAGAGCACTTCCTATTTGCAAGAGATGGTCGAGATGGCCAAGCGGACGCAAACGATTATTGTGCACACGCACAATTTGCAACATAATAAAGATCATCACGGCAAAGATAAAGATCATCACCAGTACAGTCCAAGTGTGGCGCAGCAGTTGCAGCAACGCCACGATATGGCCAATGAGTTTTACCGGGCCAGTGATGTTGGCCCATCATCCTTCAACCAGCAGACGGATGGCAAATATGTTATACCGGTATTCCAAATTCAGCCCTAAAAGCTGACACTCTCACTCACCTCAACTCAACTCAACACACACGCAAACAAAAGAAAACGATTACTATAACTACAACAAAATACACACTCCAACACACACACACAGAGATACACAAACACCTACAATCAGACACACTCACACACACAAACTAGTGCGAGTTTTATACGTTTATGCGATGAAATGTCACGATGATTTGATTAGATCGTGATATGTGTACATACCCTATATCCCATTCCACACCAAAGTTGTGCCTTGTGTTTTAATGATATTTCTAATATTTAATAATTAATTCAATAATTCAATAATATTATATATGTATAGCCCGTTGTTTCATACTCTAGTTAAATTTCACTGAAAGATTTGACTTCAAAAAAACCTTACTGTAGAATTGGACTTTGAAATATTAGTTTTTGGGCGAGAAGTTTAAAAACGATATTAGATTGTTGTCCGATTTTGATTAAATTTTAACGGCTTAAATATTTACTTGAAAAACTTTGAACTGGGTATTTGTAGGCAATATATGTGATTAACCACGTTCCGTTTGAATTAATTTTATACTTACATATTAATTATATCAATAATATTAAGCTCGGTTTTTCATACTATAGATAAATTCTACTAAAAGATTTTACGTGAAAATAAAACCTTACGTTAAATAGGGAAGCTTTAAAATATTAGTTTTGGGGCGATCAATTTAATAACGATCTTATATAAAGTTTAAAAGCTTAAATATTTATTAAAAAAATTTAAACAGTGTATTTTTAGGCAATAAATGTGTCACTTCTGACCAGTACCGATGTTTTTAATAACTATAACTCAAAAAAAGATTTTTTTTTTCTTAAATGGAATACAAATAATAAATGATGTTAGTTATTCCACAGATATTTCTTATATCATGTGAATAATATTAATATCGGAGAGTACAGATTGTGATTAGGGAAATTACGATAACTGAGGCTCCAAATGTTTTTAAATGTATGTGTGTGTGTGAGAGTGTTAATCAATAACTAACTATTTACTAACCCCACTAAATACCATGAAATTGAATTGAAAGCAAAGAAGAATTTACGATATATGTATGACATGATGTGGTTAAGGTAACGGTAACTGAATAACGGTGACGGTGTGATCGTAAATACGATAATAAAAAAATATCCTTACTACGGAGTAATTCGCTGCAGGAACTGTAACTGCAATTGGTATCTGTTTATCTTTTTCTTTGTTTTTTTTTTTTATAATTACCTAGAGCACACCTTCTCCTCTGTATCTTTTTATCTTATCTTTTTATTATTCTTTTTTTAATGTAGTGCAGCTGTAGTGACTGTAACTGTTGTGTTGCTGTTGTTTTTGTAGCGCATAGATACAATTAGACAACGAAAAAAATATGAAAAAAAATAAACAAAATGCAAAATATAAAGAAAATTAAACTCATAACTAACTCGCTACTAAAAGATAAAGCTTTTCATTAGCGACAACAATTGAGATAGTGCTAATAATGTTGATTGTTTCACAGAACAACGAATATATCCAATCGGTGGCACGTTGCCTGCAGATGATGTTGCGCGTCGATGATTATCGTTTCGCGTTCGTGAGCGTCGATGGCATCAGCACCTTGATTCGCATCCTGTCGACACGCGTCAACTTCCAGGTGAGTTTGAAATTGAAATGCGTAAATTGTTTGGTACAATTTAAATTCGATTTCTTATTCATAGGTGCAATATCAGTTGATCTTCTGCTTGTGGGTGCTCACCTTTAATCCATTGCTGGCCGCCAAGATGAACAAGTTCAGTGTTATTCCCATTTTGGCTGATATTCTGAGCGATTGTGCCAAGGAGAAGGTCACACGCATCATTTTGGCCGTTTTCCGTAATCTGATCGAGAAGCCCGAGGATTTGTCGGTGGCCAAGGATCATTGCATTGCCATGGTCCAGTGCAAGGTGTTGAAGCAATTGTCTATTTTGGAGCAGCGTCGCTTTGACGACGAGGACATCACCGCCGATGTGGAATATCTGAGTGAGAAGCTGCAGAACTCCGTGCAGGATCTCAGCTCCTTTGACGAGTATGCCACCGAAGTGCGCAGCGGCCGTCTCGAATGGTCGCCCGTCCACAAATCGGCCAAATTCTGGCGTGAGAACGCTCAGCGTTTGAACGAAAAGAACTACGAGCTGCTGCGCATTCTCGTTCATCTGCTGGAGACCTCCACGGATGCCATAATTCTGTCTGTCGCCTGTTTCGATATCGGAGAGTATGTGCGTCATTATCCCCGCGGCAAACAGTAAGCTTTCAACACTATCCATCTAGATTCTATATACGAATGTCGAAAAATTACGAATCCGAAATCAGGAATATAGCTATTAGGAATCAAAAATTAGGAAGACAAAAATTGGGAAAACAAAAATTAAGAAGACAAAAATTGTGAAAACAAAAGTTAGGAAAACCAAAATTGGGAAAAAATTTGGAAAAGCCCAAATCAAAAATATTCTATTAAAAACTTCGCGTTTTTTAATAAAGTACTTTTGATTCCGGCAATTGGAAGACAACATTTGTCGAACCATATATTTCAAAATCGGGACATTTGCTTGTTGCTTATATATTTTTCAATTTTTTTCAACAAAAACAACCCACCGTTCTGGCACAGAGCTATTTGAAGAATGTATAAATTCGAAATTCAATTCGAAAGAATTTAACAAACGACAGAAAAACCAAAGATACTTTTCCAAATTGTTTTCCTAATTTTTGTACTCTGATAATTTTTCTTAGTTGAAATTCTTTATTTGTGATTCCTAATTTTTTCCCCAATTTTGGATTCCTAAAATTTAATTCATAGTTTTTTCTTCTTTTTTAAAATATCTTAAAAAAGTTTCGAAATTCGTATGAGTTACCATCCTGTTTACTGTATCTATACCTAAATTCATGTACTCTTTTTCAGTGTTCTCGAACAACTGGGCGGCAAACAGATTGTCATGCAACATTTGGGCCATGAGGATCCCAATGTGCGCTATGAGGCTCTTCTGGCCGTGCAAAAGCTGATGGTACACAATTGGTTAGTACAGTTACTATAGTTCTCATCTCTCATCCGCCCAACTACACTCAGGTGCCGCTCGATACGCATATATACCAATCGCAATTCCCAATCCGAAGCCCAATAATTTCCATTCATCAATCAAAATTTTTTGAATATGTAAACAAATCTTTTGTGTGCTCTTTTTCTTTTGTCTCCCCAAAGGGAATACCTGGGCAAGCAGCTGGAGAAGGAGAACGAGAACCAAAAACAGGGCGCTGCACCGATTTCTGGCAAGGCCTAAAGGCCACAAATACCGCACAGCTACCATGTACAATCGTTAGCCAAGGTCGCCAGACGCCTAAACAACTTAACTAACAATAAACAGTTGGGTGGACGTGTGTTCGTTAGTTCGTCTCTGCCTCCGTCGCCCACGCCCATTATTAACATTATCGTTTTATTCTTCTTGTTACCATTTAAGCACATACGTTTTTTCCTAATGTTTAAACTAAGTTCCGTAGAGAGTTGAAAGGTCGTCGAAAACTATCAGATTGTTTGCTCTTGGTTGGCATTCCGAAACAGTAGTAAGTTAAAAAAAAAGAGAGAAAGTTAAAGAGAGAGCGATCGAAAGTTTATTAGCAAAATGAGAAAAAAATTCTATATTATGTTTTTGTTGTTATTATTGTTTATATATGTGCTATGCGCAGCTGTACAGAGTTTGTCTCACGATTTTTAAAAGTCAATAGAAAATTTGTATTATATTCGCATCGGCGCACATGTAAAACCTATCAAGTATTTCCTTTTCTTTAAAACAAATTATAAAAAATAAATGCAATATTATTAAATGTTATTAAGCGTGTGAAATCATTCAAGAAGAATCACATCAAATAATGCAATAAATTGTTATTAAAGTGTATAATACATTTTTGAAAGTAAAAAACAGATATACATATTATAAATAAATGTAAATGAAATAATAAATATTTGTATTATTTATTGTTTTTGAAACTGCAATGAATATGCTGTGTGATTGTGGGAATGCCCCTAATAAGTTAATTCAATTCACCCTTGATTAAATAGAACATCTGAGATTGTTTTGTTGTTGTTGTTTTTTATTATTATTTAATTTTTGTTGTTCATCTCGTGGTCGTTACAATACGTCGGTTTTAAATTAAATAGTTCCACTTTTAAAATTAAATAATGTAATTGTCCTATTTAAACTTTAAAATTAACATAATTGTAGTTTTACATAAGTTCTGTATTTTCTTCTTGTTTTATGTGTAGTTGGTTGTTGTAGTTATTGTGACCGGAACTCATGACAGCTCCCATGATATCGACCATAATACAGAATATCCTGGTGGCTAGGTACACTGATAGCATCCGTTTACTTGGTGGCCGATTTCAGGTAGGCAATCAGATCGCCACGCTCATTGGGCTTCTTCAGACCGGCGAAGATCATCTTGGTGCCGGGGATGTACTTCTTGGGGTTCTCCAGGTACTCGAACAGTGTATCCTCATTCCAGGTGATGCCCTTGGCCTTGTTGGCATCTGTGTACGCGAAGCCGGGTGCCTGGCCGGTCTTGCGACCGATCAGACCGTGCAGATTGGGTCCAACCTTGTGCTTGCCACCGGCCTCAACGGTGTGGCACTGTGCGCAACGCTGCACGAACAGCTTCTTGCCCTTCTCAACATCACCAGCTGGTACGCCCATTGTAGCTTAAATATGTGTGTGATGTGTTAACACCGACTCGACTATGAAAAAGAGATAACAAGAATGGAAAATCAAACAAACGTTACATAAAACAAATGGATAATATTTCTAATTTGCTAACGTGAGCAATTTTTTGCTAGCTTATCTATTTCCTGGTACTGATAACAGCACACGCCAGCCATTAGTAATGCACCTGTTATCTAACATTGAGCTTCCCGCCCGCTCAGAGTTCATTCATTCATTGCTCTTCGACGAACAACGTCATCAGACACGAGCACACTCACACTCACACTCACACACCTACACGATTTGGTCACATGTTATTGGCGCTCTCGCTGCCGCACAGCAACAGGCACAAAATAATTCCCCCTCTCGTTCTATCTCTCTCTCTATCACACGCCCAGGGTCTTTGTCGCGGTCAGCATAAAAACGGCTGAGCGGCTTACGTTTGTGACTAACTGTATTGCGTGCAGTTATTCGAACTTGAATCATAAATTGCATGTGACGTTGTAATGAGTAAATCACACCTCCTCTCTCGGAGAGTCGTTAAGAGAGGGAGATTACATAAAAAGTGACAATGTCGTCTAGTTTGCGGCGGCCTTGACGCGACCACTTTTCTTTCTACAGAAAATGCATTGGAAGTGGGCCAAATCAGTGTGTACACACACACACACACACAACAACTGCAAGCATCCATAGAAGAATGCGTGAGAGTAGGTGAGAGAAAATGGGGCCAATGTTCTCGCGAAAGCTGAACCGCTTACATAACCGACCTGATTCTTTGTCTGCACACAGCAGAAAACCAGAAAATGCTCATGGAAATTTGCAACTTGCCTAACAACCACGTGGCGCGCCAGTTAAAATTCTGCGAAATTCAAGTGATCTTTTTTTTCATAGCAGAAGCGCGTGTGCGAGAGAGGAAATTATCGCATTCTTGACGTTGGCTGCTCATGTAATCAACTCGCGCTCTTTTCAATGTCAATGTACATTTACATACACACATATGTAAATATGTATGAACAATTTGTATGAGGATCATTAGATATTTTGTGTAATAATTAGCTGTCAACTTTGGCACCTTTCCACACACATATTATCATATACATACATGCATAGATACACACACACACACCCACATACACTAACAGCCACCGTCACACGTTTATGTAACGCAAACAACCCCCAAAAAAATTTATTTTGCACACGATAAATATTTGCTTTTTCACTCAAAACAATGAGAATGATCTCATTGTAAGTAACTTTCAAGGTATTTATTTATAATACAATCTAAACACTTTTTTAATACACTACTTAATCAATATTTCAGGGATTTTGCACATATTTACGTCATTGCTTAAACTCCCGCTACTTACATTGAACACAAACCGTCGTTTACTGCGAACAGTCAGAAAGCGAATGAGACAAAAAATCCCAATTGGTTTGTATGGAGCCCATTTGAATGAAACCGATGAAGCACCCTGTCATTTGACAGGGACGATTATCGATAGTTCTAAGCAGATTTTTTTTATTTAAGCCTAGTACCGACGTCAGCAAAAAGGCCTAGCGTAAGGTCAAACTCCATATAAAAAAAACGCTGGCGTAAGGTGAATAAGAAGAAATCGACATTTATCTCCGCTTGTCGGTCCGCACGTCAACTAAACTGAAACTAAAAACGGAGTTGCCAGATAAGGAACGGGCGTTATCCAGCACTGTTTGAAACAGCTGTCAAGCCAAGCGAAACATATATTTCTTTAGAGTTTCGGTATCTATCTATCTCACTCTCTCACAATAAGTCAAAAGAAATGGCGGTGAAATTAACAAAAAACAGCAGATTGACTCTTTTTGAAATAGCAGACAAAATTCTGTTGATTAACAAGGTGGAAAAGAGTCCAATATTTGTATTTTTTCATTAATTTAGAGGGAGAATCCACGTAAAAAGTTCTAAGGCGAAGGCCATCACATATTTCTCCTCTATTAACATTAATATACAGTTTTCAATGTTTATTCTCTCCTCTTTTTATGCAAATCAGTTCGACATGTTCATATTTGAAATAAACCGCTGTTGACGCATAGAGTTACCACTCAACGTTTTGTTATTTTTTCGTGTTGCTTTGGCAACTCTGGCTTTACGCTCGTCGACAGCTAAATATTGAGCATTTTCCGCCGCTAAAAATTTATCTCACGTCGGTACTAGCCTTAAAGCTTAGCCTTATCATAATCTTTTATTTATAAATTATTTTGTCTAAATGTTATTTTTAAACAAGCGCTGCATTGTAATTGACGTCTTGTTACATTAAATATAACGGTTAAAACAAAAATGTATTTCAATTTATTTTCAGGTGAATAAATAACGTATGTATATTTTGTATTTTTTTTTTTAAATTTTCATCAATTTTTAATACATTACAATAAAATTGAATTATATTCATTTTACTTTGTAACACCGCTAAATTGTATAAATTTCTTTGTATTTATCGATAAGTGTATCGATAACAAATGACAAAGCTGGATGGTATGAGTTTATCATTTTTACTCTGCCCAAAGCTTATTGCTGTAACACTCCAATGCAACGCTGAGTGAATTGCGCGCCATTCTATTAATTTAAACAGACGTTTCAAATTGTGTGAGTGATGTTATTTAATGATAGTAAAAATTGTAGATTAGGTATTTACATGTCTCCCAAATGTAATTTAATTATAAAATAAGTGCGTTAGAACGAAGTCTTTTTCTTTTTGAATGTTTCAACTATTCAACTATTTGCCGCGCTTGAGGAAAGCGATCAAATCAGCGCGATCCTCTGCCTTCTTGAGTCCGGGGAAAACCATTTTGGTGCCGGGAATGTATTTCTTAGGATCCTTAAGGTATTCATCTAGATTAGCTTCGGTCCAGGTTACAGCTCGCTTGATATTAGCATCTGTATATTTATAGCCAGCAGCAGAGCCGCATTTGCGACCCACAATTCCACCTAGGTTGGGACCCTGCTTGTGATTGCCACCAGATTCATAGGTGTGGCATTGAGCGCATTTCTGAACAAAAATCTTCTTGCCATTCTCCGCATCGCCACCCATTTTGGAATATGTTTTGCCTTTAATAAAAAACAAAAAAAAAACGAAATATAGTTGATTTTACAGTTTTTCAATAGTTGGCTGAAAACATAGGCTCGTTTTGGCCTTCAGCACACGGCTCAAGGACATTGGTGACATGAGAGAGCGATAGTGGGTGGTAGTGGGTGGCTGGTTGGTTGGTGTGCTTTAGCCTCTTATGTCACGACATTGTCAGCGTGAGCCACGCAGTCTGCCAAGTTAATTGCCTAGTTTAAGGGGAATGGGTGTGAATGTGGGTTGTGTGAATGTAAAAAACGTGGCTAACTGCAGTTTATGTTGTTGCTTTTGCTTACTCATAGGCAAAAAATAGAAGCAGCTGTCATAACTAGACATAATGCGTATTTGTTTTTGCGCATTCACTTTGTTCTATTCATAGTCATTTCACACAGAGAATTTAATTGCCGCCCAATAAATGAGTGAGTGCGTGTGTGTGTGTGTGTGTGCGAGCGTCCACTTGATTTAAATTAAATATGTATCGATGATGACAACCATGATGACAAATGCACTCTCTCTGTGTTTGTTGTTGTTGCTTTTTTTTGGCTCTCTTTACTATCTTCGCAATCCACGACTGCATGAGAAAGGGATGGCAATAGCATAGGAATTGGGTCAACCAAATGAAAATGGAATAAATAAAAACGCAAAACATGCCGCACGACGTCTAACGGCAAAAGTAAACTTGCGGCCATAAAGTAAAAAGTACATATGTACGTACATACATGAGTGTATGTATGTATATAATTCAATTAGCAGCCCTGCAGCCCCTTGAGCATGTGCTTTGAACATTTCCTTTCAATTAAAACGCATTTTACGCATGTTGTCTTTTTTTTGCTCTTATAAGAAAACAGATGCCGCCAAACAAACGCAAACAAAACAGGAAACAGTTAAAAGCAGAGGGCAAAAAACCTATACACATACATACATACGTGTATGCATGTGTGTATGTTTTTACACAATCGACTGGCATCATTCGCATCAGGTGTTTTTTCCCCATACTCCACATTTGGCGCTGTGTCCTGCTCTGTTCTACTCTGCGGTTGCTGCTCCTGCTTTTATTGTTGTTTTTAGAGCTGCTGACCTAACCCAATTTGGTGCTAACCATAAATCTTCCACAGACTGCTAGTGCTTTGGCTTGCGGTTGGCTCCTGACCGATGACCACTATAAATAAATGGCGCTTGGAATTGAATTACGCTTCAGCTAACATTTGTGGAACGTATAATAGACAGAGAGAGCGAGAGAGAGAGAGAGAGAAAGAAAGTTGATCACAGGGGGAAGGAGTTAAATTATTGTTTGCGAGATGCATTGCTGCGGCAGTCTATAAAAGCAATAAACAGTGTGTCAGATAATTGTTTTGACAAAAACAAAAATGTGTAATAGAGAGCATCGATTTGTATGGGCTCGAAAAAGTGAAAAAATGGTAACCAATTTTCATAATCTATGGTCAATTCTAAGATGTTTTCACGAAGAAACCATAGTTCTAAAATGAATTCCTGGTCCGCGCTTTTGAGTTGAAAAACTCATTTTTTCGAACATTTATATCTTGGGTGCTTATGGTTCGATTCTGACAAACTTGGTGTCAATACTCTTGTGAGGACCACAACTTTAAAACTCCACAAAACCAAAGGACAAAATGTCCTTTAAACATAATTTTCATCCTTGGAACGGCGATTTCGCGATTTGTCTCTATCTTAAAAAATTAGTCCGAATTAAAGCTATTTTTTGGCACAAAATAAAAATTTTTTTTTGAACCTGTAATTTTTATTAAAAGAAAATGTAAAACCTATTTTAATACAGTTTTAACACAATTTTAATAAAATATGTGTTACATTTTCTCTTAACAAAAAATACAGGTTCAGGGAAAATAAAATTTTGTTTGCCAAAAAATAGCTTTAATTCTGACTAATTTATTGGTATAGAGGCGAACCGCGAAATCGTCGTTTCAAGGATGAAAATAATGTTTTTTTTCTGTTGAATTTTTAAAGTCCTGGTTCTAACAAGAGTATTGACACCAAGTTTGTCAGAATCGGACCATAAGCACCCAAGATACGTATATAAATGTTCGAAAAAATGAGTTTTTCAACTCAAAAAGCGCGGACCAGGAATTCATTTTAGAACTATGGTTTCTTCGTGAAAACATCTTAGAACTGATCATAGATTACGAAAATCGGCTACCATTTTTTGTGAAAAAAATCGATGCACTCTAATGTGTAAATTGGTTTTTAATTTAGAAAAAGTTAAAGAGGTTACATTAATAAGCCTTTTAACATTTTTGAAGCAACAATATTAAAATAAGAAAAAAATTTATGGGAAATGGGAAAGTTATGCAACAGTTACTTGACCAACTGTATGTGGATTCTGGTCGATTTGTCGTTATTTCTATTTAATCAAGGAAAGGAAAATAACAATACACAACTTGAAAATGAAAACAACATTTGCAATGCTCACGTGGCTAACACGGAGGTTTTGTTGCTGTTGCGCAATTTCATTTTGGCTTTGATGTCGCCCAACCACCAGGCCAACCACCCACCCACCCACAGAATCACCCGCTGTTATGGACTGACTGACTGACTGTGTGTGTGTGTGTGTGTGTGGTGGCTGCATAGAAAACCCTACGTTTTTATTGTGTATGTTTCTGAATGTTTATTCTGTGCGCTGTTCCTGTGTGCTGCCTTTGGTGCTGCCATTTTTCTAGAACGAGGTCGCTGACTGCCCTTCAACGTTGCCTGAGACATCGACGACGACTACGTCAAGTTACATAAGCAGCAGCAGCAGCAGCAGCAGCAGCGTCGTCAGTTGGCTTTGGCTTTTTACGCTACTTTTGCCGAAATTTCCCCAATTCACATGCACAGTTGGCAGAGAGAAAGAGAGCAACATAGAGAGATGAAGATAGTGAGAGCGTGCTTGACATTTGGCATGCAGCTGCAGGCAGCAGCGTGGGAAACATGAATGAAAAATTGCTAAAACTGTTTATCAAACGATATGCATCAATTTTTTCTCGAGCAACTTCAGCCTCAACTAAGTGCACGCACACACAAACACACACAAATTTACATTGCCCCACTGCATGCGAGTGCAGCGCGTGGGATGAAACAACAACAGCAACAACAATACAAGACTTACCTGCTTCTTGTGGCTCTCTGAGTGTAAACGCCTGTGCTTGTTGCTCTGCCTCCCACTATTATTCTGATGAGCGCCAAGTTGCTCTCGCTATTGCTCTCACACTCTCTATATCTCTCTCGTGCTTTGCTGCTGCTTTTGCTATTGCTTTTACGTAGAGGCTGCTGTTTGTAGCGTCGCTGCGTGCGTTTTCATTCAGTCAGCTGAGCTCGCGGCGCAAGGTTCTCGTTCGCTGTTAATTTCTTTGGCCTCTGCTGCTAATTCCCAAACAGTTCGTTGTTGATACGTTGTAAATACGCGCTGTGTGAATTGGGAAAAACAATAAATATATTTGGTCAACGATTTTGTTTTACTGAACGGAAAATTTGTATAGCAGCAGTAAAAGCTGAAAGCCAGCTGCTATTCTGTTCTAACTGATTTCCAATCACACATTGACTAAAAATTAGGAGACATCTGTCCACGGCCTACTTACAAGTCTGTAACAAACGTAGCGTCTAAAAAGTCGCTGCCAACTCGATCTATACGGTAAGTCAGCGTACAGTGCTCTTAAACGTCGCTAATTTATAAGCACTCCTTGATACGAGTGTTGTGTAATGCGTTCCAAGCCTAGTGCTGGAAGTCGTCACTTCATTTACATGTCCTTGAGTGGCGCGTGTCCTTGAAATCGTACAACCAAATGCTTGTCTTCTTTACGTATTGTGTGCGTGTGTTTGTGAGTGCTACGCAATTTACGTAATAAAGCCAACTTTATATTTTGCGTTTCACTCGACCGTAAATCTGAGCTCGTTTTTCATTTGTTTTTATGACCCTATTTGAAATTCGCCCGCTTTTCCTGCCATAATTCTAATATGAGCAGCTTTTTCAATTTCCAGCTAAACGTTGGCTTTAGAATTATGCGTAAATTTTAGATGTTGTAGTTTAAAAAGCTTTTTTCATTCAGAATAGTTTGATTTATGAAGCCATTTATTTGTAAAATGACCTTTTATTGGGGATTGTGCAACCAAAATTTATTACAATTATGTTTTAACAATACAGTTTTAAAATGAAAATGGTTTGGTATTTTATGAATTTGTTAGCTTAAAATCGAAAGCCTTAATTTTTTAAATACTTTCTTTAGTAAAAGAAATGATTCTTTGATTGATCTTTAACTGAAGATGAGTTGTCATCCCAGAATCTTTTGAATTATGTACAATCACAACTTTCATAAGAGTTCCTTAAATAATCTTAATTTAATCTCATATAAACTCTGGCTCACTGGGACCTCACAAGAGTCCTTTCACTTTGCTTTCCCGGCTAAAAGGCGTTATTTTCATTGTGCTCGTTAAGTCGTGCTCCATTGTTTGTTACGAATGTGTGTTAGTATGTAAGTGTGTGAGTATGTAGGCCAATAAGCTTTATGGCCTCCTTGTGGCACGCCCATTGCTCCAGAGCAACCATCAATTTTGCACAAATGCCGCAAAACAGTTGCCAGAGCTGTGGTTATCATTTAGTTATTAATTTGTTTTTTATGCCAGCACTAAAAGTGCATAATTATTATTAATTAAGAGTGCGAGCGGCACTTACAATCACACTCACACTCACTTATACTCATGGATTCGTGACGACATTCACTCGCATCGCATCACTCACATTGAATTCAATTTATTGGCATTTAACATTTAATTGAACGTCATTTGCACATTCAAGTCGAAAACAGTATATAAAAAAGTAAATAAAAAATGATAAATAAATACGTAAACATGTATAGATAGATATGTATGTATATATCATTATATGCTTAGCCAGCTGTGCTCGTATTTGGGTCAACTTCAATTCTGACCACATTGCCCAATCGTTCAAATGTTCCGCACTTTTTTTTTTTTATTTTTTTCATATCGTTAAATGCACTTGGCTTCAAACTATTTCCGAAATATGTGCACTAGAGTGGGTCAATTTTTTCGATTTCAAGCGGTTGTCAAAATCGTAATCTACGACGAATTCTAAGAGGATTTGCCCAAGAAACCATGGGTCTAAAGTCAAAATCGAGCTTCCGATTTTTAACGAGAAATTATGATAATTTTTGACTTTTCATACGATTTCCCATATTTCACGCTAAAAATCGGAAGCTCGATTTTGACTTTAGACCCATGGTTTCTTGGGCAAATCTTCTTAGAATTCGTCGTAGATTACGATTTTGACAACCGCTTGAAATCGAAAAAAATTTATTTTTGCTCCATACAAATTGACCCACTCTAATGTGCACATTGAGTACCCCGATATACATTCATACCAACACTCAGACGTATGTTCTTGCTTATCATTGTGTTATCGCCTTTGGTTACATTTACAGCCAAATGGGGACCCCAGGAAATCAATATTTGTGTCCCAAATACATAGGTCCAATAAAACAGCCCAACAAAACACAGAGCGAGAAACCCAAAAGAGCAACATTAAGCTGATTATATCGCTACGCTCGATGTATGGCAGGAGGCGGTGCAGGGGGCGTGAAACCACTTGCCCGATAAGACGCAGTTTCTTCATTACCCAAAACATTATTTTCTTATTATTATTGGTTTGAGGATGCAATAGGGAATGAACAGCTCTCTGATAAAGAGAAACAAAAACAAACTTTAAAACTGATTTGAGGATCTGCCGGGAAATTTCTTTAAAAAGAGGAATTTTTATTTATTTTATTATTTTTATTTGTCTAAATCTCGTTAATTTTGAAGCTTTTCAAGAGCTGTTTTCTATATCTATAATAAAAGAACTAACATTTTTTTTTTTAATATGACAGTTCATGTGCTTTACTTAATACATATGTACATACGTTTTTAGAAAGATTTGTAAATTTTGTAATAACAATTTAATGATTTATAAAAATGCAATGCCATCAGAACTATTGATTTATTTACTAAATTGTCAGAAATTTATCTTGACAATTTCATTACCATTGCATAATGAACACAGCAGTTGTCAAAGAATGTTTTATTAGTAGAGTGAAGATTGCAAAGAAAGTTTAATTTTATTTGTAACTGATTGCAATAAAAAATTGAGTCAGAATATTTGGCCTCAGGAATACCGTATATTCCAATCGTACAACAAATTCAACAAATTATTTACTGTATAAGGAAGTCTTATTATGGAAGTCTTATTAACTCATTTTGCGATGTTACAAATGCTCTGGCACACAATTGACTGATTACGATTAGCTCAAAACAAATGACTGGCACCAGCAGCGGCAGCTGGAGCACTTGAAGAGGCCACCGAAACCTGACCCAACTCCAAGAAACCAAGAAATCCTTTCAAACCCTACGTACACCCGCATAAATGGGTTGAAAATGAAGATGAAGATGGGCAATGATGAAACGCATAAATTATGTGTGCAAAAATGAACAGATTAAGGCTAAAGAAACAAACAGATGAGATGGTGGTTGGAGTGTCAGCCTTTTGTTTATTAGTATATTTTACCACCCAGCGTTGATGTTGGGAATGAAAAGACAATGGAAATAAATATGTGATGTTTGCCAAATGGCATTCTGTCTATTTACAATTAAAATTACTTTGCAGATATTCGATGGGCGCGTCATTAAATTCTGCTGGCGTGACAAAAGAGATAATCATTTATCGTTAATCGTAAATCGATAATGATTCGCGTTTCAGTTGAAGCACACACAAAGGTCAAACGTGAAAAGGGCATAGAGAGCTGAGAGTTGATCAAATATGCAAATGTGCTCGGGTCAGTTTCGAAGATGTGGTTCAGATGTGTGTGTGAGACAGTGTGTGTGTGCGTGATTGTGTGTGTGGTCCGAGGGCACAACAAACTGAAAGTCATCTCTATTTACAGTCCCTTTCTCATTCTCGCTCTCTCTTGAGAAATGACAAGTTGACAGCTCAAACTGGTTCGCTTTTCCCGCTCTCTTGCTTTGATTTCAATTTAAATTTTATTTGTTTTTACGTTAATTAATTAAAGGCACGTTTGTTTTTCGTCGCCGTTTTACGAGCTTCAAATGATGCTTAAAATTGTTTACAAAATGCCTTCAATGAAGGCCATTAGTTGCGCTGCGCCAGCAACACTTCTTATCAGCAGAAAAAAAACAGTTTCCCATCATTATGTAATCATCTTGACCCTCAGTCCCCTTGCCACATACTTCAGACTGTCCGTTAACGAGTGACCGCGACTCGATTGGGGGTCTTTCAAGCTAATGAGCCGCGAGTTCGTCGCAATTTCTTGTGGCCAACTTTGAACTTCAGGTTTTTCTTTCTGCTTTTTTTATGTTATTGATTTTCCTTCTTCACTATTCGTTTTGTTTATTGTTGTAGCTGTTTTTGGCTTCGTAGCGCGTTCATTTTATGCGCAATAATGATTAAATATTTGCATTAGTAGTTTTCACGCGGCGTATGCGTAATATTTACAAAGCAGGAAATGGAAAACGTCGACCAAGTAATGGCTCTGGGATGTGGCTACAAATACTATGTATTTCTATATATATATCTAATTGTCTGTTTCTTTGTCTGGGCTCTTCTATCGATTAACACAAATATACAAATGGTCAGCGGATTCTAATTCGCATTCTTTTCGGACATTTGTAGTTTTTAAAGAGTAAACAAAATATTATTGAAACACAAGTAAAATATGATGTTGATGCGATTCTTTGTTCATAAATATAAAACGTATGGAGTATGGATTTTCCGGCTATTAAATCTTTTTCAAATATAGTTTATTGTTTTCTAAATATTTGTAGAGTGTTGTACACGATATTTTCTGATAAGATTAATAAGTTTGTGGTTTTGTGGAAAAGATGTAACAAATTTATTGAACTTGAACTTTTATTTTATAAATAATAATTTTAAAATTATATTGTATTTACTAATAAAATGTTTTTCTTGTTTGTCAACTGCTTTTCTTCTAGATTTTCCCATAGCATGATAATATCTTTTTGGTATTTTAACTCTATAATCGTAGATTTATGCTTTTTAAGCAATATCTCTACTTATAAAAAGTATCTTACTTTAGGGTCATTAAACTCTAGAAAATGTCTTAGTTAATATGAAATTTTATGCCAATTTTCAGAGTTATTCAGACTTGGCTTTAATAGTTACTGGCTGGTTTTCTCCATGATGTAGCTTGTAGAGCAGAGTGCATTGTCTGCTGTCTGTCGCCAGTCGGCTCATTATGTTTGTATTTCTCAGGCTGGCGGTGTTCTTTCTGTTTGCTCTATCTATCTATCTGTAAGATAGCTACAGCTATGTACATAGCATTTTTCGGTTAATTTACATGACAACACGTTTCGAAAGTCAGTCAGTCAACGACAACGACAACAACATCAGCAACATAAAAGAGAACAACAACAAACAGAGAGAAAAAACGACAACATGATACAGCTACACGGTATTGTAAGTAACTTGCAGATACATTCGTTCATTTGTATGCTGCAAAGTTAACTAGACTGTTACAACTGTTGCTATCGTTGGCAGGAGAAGAGAAGGAAGGAGGACTTGCTGCCCCTTTTAGGGCACTTGCTGCCTTGCGGTTTTAGCCCTGTGCTGCTGCACTGCTTCAATGCAATTCTGGGCCAAAACAATGCAGCGCATCTGTCGGATACCTTTTTTTTGTAATTTTTTTCTATTTTTTTTTGTAAGTTTGTTGTTGGCAGCTGTTGTGTGACTTTTCGCAGACACCATCGTCGTTTACAGTTGCAACAACAATAGAAACAACGACAACAACAACAACAGTGTGTACATATTAAAATTAGCATTGCTTTGAATATTAATGGTGGATTTTCCCGCTCAGCGCATCTTGTAGCTACTTAAAGTTGAAAATGTATCTTTTTGTTGTTGTTATGTGTTTAAGTCTCGTGCAGTGTGATTATCGCTGTAAGCTGTACATATTTATGAGCTGCCAATTCAAGTTGAACTGGTAACTGGTCGTCAGCATTGTCGACACTTTGGCGTCGCACTCTGATGTCATTGGTGAGCTCATGTCGCGCCCAAACAACAACTTTGATCACTTTGTGGCTTGCTTGATCAGCGACCGAAGGGGAAGTGTGTGAGAGTTGGCTGGAAAAGCTTTTGTCAAGGCGTTCAAGTTCAGCAGATTTGATGGATGTTTGCCCATAGCGTGCGACACAATTACAAATGTAAGAGACATGGATAGTATCAGTTGGGCACAGCTGTAGGCATACGAAATGAAATTTTTCAACATTAATGTCAAGTGTACTCTCAATGTCACATTTTTTTTCAAAATAAAACTAAACTATTGCTTCAATAATAAATTAATTATGTTCATCTTAAATGGTTTAGAATTCTTTTATTTCGAACTTTAAAAAAATGTTTATAAATTTCCAAGATTTTTCTGAAAACTAAACTAATTTCAAGTTTAATTAATTAATAACTATAATTTAATAATTACTTAATATCATTGATAATTGTTAAGTAATGAATATTAATCATAGTCATTAGTAATTAGATTATTTTTGTTTAAAAGTCGAACTAATGATTAATTTACGATTACAAAAAATCAGAAATAATCTAAAACTATTACAACTATTCAAAAATAATCAGAAAAACATCAAAAATAATCCGACTTCTTAAAAAGATTATTTTTGATTATTTCTTATTTTTTGGATTAATTGGAATAGTTTTAGATTATATCTGATTTTTTGTAATCGTAATCATAAATTAATCACAAATTTTTAAAAATTCATTTAATATTAGTGTTGTATCTGTGATAATAGTATGACCATTGCTGTATGAGCATGCATGTGTGTGTGTTTGTGTGTATGTGTGTCAAGCAGCTGTTGTCTGCGTCTTGATCAGTTACAAGAGCACATTTGTAGCAACGAGCTTTTGACAAGTGATATGGAAGCCACACCAAGACGGATGTCAGCATGGCGTGAAGCAGATGAGCTCGTGAGAGGTAGAGAGAGACAGAGAGAGGGAGAGAGAGGGAGTGTGTGTGTTTGGTTGTGTCTATCAGAGACGCGCTCAACTGGCACGCTTTTGATAAGAGCAGCCGCGTTTGAAATGCAATTGGAACAGATAGACATTCAGATACATAAATACATACAAATAAATAGATACATATTTATACATATGTGAGTACATATCCACCTCTGGTTTGTCCTCAACAGCATGTCAACCCGTCAGCTCTCAGTTCACCTCGCACTCTCTCACTCACACTCGCGCGCTCTCCCTCTTGCTCTTTCACTCGCTGCCAATTGAATGCATTGCATGTCGCTGGCAATTGCAAATGTATGAAACAGACATGGAGAGAGGGAGAGAAATGAAATGAAATATGTGCGAGAATGAAAAGCGCAAATTGATAATTGAGTTTGGCACAGGCTCAAACTGCATATTGCCAGCCTGGTCTGCCAAGTGGGTCAATGTGAGACATGTGACACACTGTCACGCTGTCAACAACAAAATGTAGATGTCAGAGGTTATATAAATATGTACCTCGCCATGGGCACCACAAATTAGACTCTGCCTGCCTGTGGATGTCTAATCATTGATGGTTATTGGAATTCTAGACAAACGGTTCTCATAAATTTCCGCTCAGCCTGGCGCCGAGTCATGTCCCCAGGGTGCGTTAAGTGTTAAATATCTTCACATCTTCATCTCCATCTCCATCTCCAGTGTTGGCTCTTTTTAATTTAACGGTAATAAAAACATCACGTATACGCCCCGCTGCTAACGGCAATGCAATAAAACAAATGCTCGCCCCCGCTTGGTTGGGACAGCAAAAAAAATAAGATAGAAAGAAATAAGAAAAGTTTAATCATTTGTTAGCCGACAAAGTGTCAACCCGACAGCTACGACTCCAGCAGCTGGAGAGGATGGCATAAATAGCGTGGGCAGCAGATACAGCTACACATTCAGATACAGATTCAACAGCAACAACAGCAGCTGCATAACTCGCATCAAAAGATTAAAGCGCAACACGAAACCAGCCAAAAATTCCCACTTTTCCATTTCCATTTTCCAAATACATATCTAATGCCAGAAGTAGAAAACGAATGGAAATCGTTGCAGCGCAACAGCCAAGAAATATTTCAAGTGAATTCAAATGAATTGTATTTTATTTTAGAAACTATTTACAACGACTTTTAAATACGCTTTCGACAATGACTTTGCCTTAAGAAAAGAAACTAAAACAACTGGCCAGAATTTCTCTTTTCCAATAAAATTTTTAAAAAATTTAAATATTTGTGCTGCAGAAACAGCAGCACAAGAAAGTATAAAAAGACAAAGATTTAATCATACAGTTAAATTTCGATTAGAATTACCAATAAATTAAATTATTTTTGGAAACAATCGTAGTGACTGTTGAAAAATTTGTTATTTTTTAATGATTACGATTACAAAAAAAAATCAGAAATAATCTTAAATTATTACAATTATTCAAAAATATAATAATAATAAAAAATAATCTTTTTAAAAATTCGGATTATTTTTGATTATTTTATGATTATGATTACAAAAAATCAGGTACAATCTAAAATTATTACAATTATTCAGAAATAATCTAAAATTATTAAAATTATTCAGAAATAATCTAAAATTATTAAAATTATTCAGAAATAATCTAAATTTATTAAAAAATATCTTTTTAAGTAGTCAGATAATATTTGATTATTTTTGAATATTTTCGTTTGTTTTTTTTTTTTTTGATTATTTTTGACTATTTAGTGAAAAACAATTTATTTATTTTCTTTATTTTATAATTATCCGTAAGTTTCTTATACATATTTAAAAACTATTTTTTGAATTTGCGTTCATTAAAACTAATTTAATTAAATCATTGAATAGTAAACTTCAAGTTTATTTGGTATGTTTTGAAAGTAATTGAACATTTTCAGTTGTGGAAGAATAAGAAAATTATCTTAGCCACGGAAAGCGTATTTTTCAGTATATATAAAATTATCTAAAGTTTTTTTTTTTGTTAAACAGAAAGATACATAAATAAAATGTTGTCGCGTGGTCTACAAATTCAGCTGTTGCATTTATTGTGTTTGTTGTTGTTGCCGTATGACACATATACATGTTGATTGTTGTTGTTGTTGTTGTCAGTTTGCCGACGTTTTCATAACAACAACAACAACAACAACAACAGAAAAAGCGCTGAGATTGTAAAACTAAAATGAGAATTGAAATTAATTTGCTGCTGTGTGCGCGAGGCGACAGAGGCGTGGGCCGAACAGAGGCGAAGGGATGGTGTCAAGAGGGGGCAAGGGGGAGAGCTGGTTGTGGGGAGGGGGTGGGGTTGTGTGTGTGCTGTGTTTGTCGATTGCATTGCATAATTGCAAATGACGTAGAGCGTTGTCGAACAGGATTTCATTTAATTAAGCACATATTTGTATCTGCAAGATACACAAGCGCACGCACACACACACACACAGATAGATAGATATGTGTGTATGTGTGTTGGAGTCTATGTAACGAACCGTTAAGTTTGTCATTGAAGCGCTTTTTTCTGGCTAGCATTGGATGGGCTTTAGATGGGCAATGAAAACTGGAGCACAACACGAGGAGGAAGGAGGAGGAGGAGGAGATGGAGAAGGGGGGTAAACGGGCAAGGTCGTCGTCAGTTAGATGGTATTTGACTCGTGACATGCGACAGACTGAATGGAGAGAGAGAGAGAGAGGGGGAGGAGTGTGGATCGTAGGCGTAGCCAATAAAGCATTAACAAAGTTTTGCGTACGCTGTCAGCATTTTCATCGATGTATCTTTGTAGCTATGTTAGCTGGAAAAGCTTGTGGCAACTGCCGACAGTCGACAGCCGTTCAAATGTCACGCTCCATAAAGCGTCCTTCTCCTTTCCCTTTCCCAACTCCTACCAGTGATGCCAATTTGGCCTTTTTTCGATAGATTTGTCTGGCTTTTAACTGCTTCAGCCGGAAAATCTCTCAAATATCTTCTAATTAAATTGTATCCAAAATGGATTTTATGCTGTCAATTTAGAACTTTTTGAAAATGGAAACGATATGCCAAAATTCATCTCTTAAAATGGGAGAGTGTTGAAAATACGTCAAAATTTAGGTCCGAAGCAAACACATATCGAGACTCTGTAGGCAATAGCCCTTTTTCAGAAGGGGTCACTTTCGCTCCGACTCGTCTATCGTTGCCAGGGACGAATGCAGAAATAGAGAGGGTTTTTAGCCAAGTTAGTTTTTTAAAAACTAAATTAAGGAACCGTCTAGAAATAGACACGTAATGTGCTATTTTGACAATTAGATAAATGTACAATATATATTGTAAAAATTTTCAATTATTTGCGTATGTATATTTTATCTTCTGCAGATACGGATACAAATAATAAAAAAAAAAATTTTAAATAAGGGTAATTTGCTTGGCAAATACCTAAAGATCATAAGCATCATGGGCGAAGTTCAATGACAAAGAAAATGCCGAAAAAAATGATTAAAGACGCTTTAAAACTTTTAAATTAAAAAAAAAAAGGAAAAAAAATTTGGCCAATTTTTTTTTTTTTTTTTTTAGTTTTTTAGCCTTTTTTCCCTGTTTTCTTTAACCGTTTTGTCTTTTTTTCCGGAAAATATTTGGCATCACTGACTCCTACCCCTATTCTCGAAAAGCAAGTCAACCCCCATTGAGTGGCTTTTGTGCTGAAGCAGCTCTTGACAGGCCACTTGGAGTACTTGGAGTACATTATTTGACTAATGCTAAATCCCAATCTCTCATTTCTATATCTTTGCAGCCCGTGCGTTCTCGTTTTTACACGCTTGTGCCCCCCGTTGCCACGCCCAGTTGAGGCGTGCGCCCAGACAGCCGTCAAGACGACTTACTCCATAATGAAGATGAGCTCGCCAAGGATCATGCAGCAGAAACGCAGTAGTAAATCCTCCAATACGTCGCGTGTCTCGATGACCACGTCGACGGCGGAGGAGAATCTCATCGAATCGAAGCTGTTCAGCTGGATGCGACTCTTTCGCTTCGCCTCGCTGCTCTGTCGCGCCGAGTAGAGAGTGGAGAATCGCGAAGTCTTCCAATCAATTTATTCTTTAGCTCTTAAGAGGCCAATTTCCCTAAACTAGATCAACATAATGGAAATGCATTAATTAAAAAGAAAATTAAATAAAATGATAAAGTAAAAGATACTCGTGCTAGTTGCCGCTTTCGATTCAAGTTTTCCTATTATGATAAACAACAACAAAACTAAACAAAAATTTATGAAAATGATTAAATAAAACAAATACTAACAATACAAAAAAAAAAATAATATCACTTTATAGATTCTGCAATGTAGAGCTTAAGAATTGGATTTACATTATCGAATTCAGTTTGATTTGCTTTTTCATTTTCACAATTAAGTCAATTTTTAGTGTAAATTTCGCCAGGAAACTGTGCGAAATTTGTCGCGCCTTTCGTACCTTTTGTATTGTAATAAGAGAATATTTAATCATATGAATAATTGCGTTGTTTCTTCGGGATTAATTAGTGCTTAAGTTCAAAAACAAACAATCCAAATAACCAAAAAGAAAAAAAAAAACAGCAGCAGCAACAACAACAACAGTAAGCCACAACAAATAAACGAAATATATATATATTTTTGTAATTTACAAAACTGTTTTTGCATGTCACAAAATAACAACAAAAACAAACAAAAGAAATGTTAATGCAAGGCAAAAAGTTGAAATTTAACTAAAACGCTAATGATCTAAAATGCAATACTAACAATAATAATAATAATAATCGTAAAAGAAATATGTATACAAAGTAGAGAGCAATATATTTACAGATCCGAACTCGATGCGAGCAAAATGCGCTTAACGAAAAACTTTACACACACACAAATCCACACACACACACTCAAATAAAACTGATCTAATTTCCCCCCTAGTAATTGTAAATTGCATTTAATCCAAAGATGTTGCCAATCAAGAATATATATAAATAGCGCAAATAAACAATAATCAGAAATTATTATCAGATTAGTACATAATTTAATCCCACACAACCTCAATAAAACAATAAATAACAACATGACAAAAACAAACAACAAATATCATACATTTTCGAAACTAATTTTTAATTATTAATTAGTTTGTAAGCAATGTAATAAACATACAAACAACAACAACAACTACCACTGGCAAAACCAAACAAAACAAAACGAAAAACAATGCAAAACATTAGTAAAATGTTGACATGAAGATATACAATGCAATAAATCGATATCGATAAATAAATAAAGTCTTTAAGCATGTTGTGTGTTCAATGCAAATAAAATACAAATTGCGTTTTATTTTCCAAAATCAAATATTATTTTAATTGAAGTTCAAATTTAACGTTCAAGCGTTTGAGAAACTCATTTCAACTATAGATGGCGTATTTTGTTGTGTGAGCTATGTGCACTGTTAGCTGACAAAAGCTGATAGGCATAGCTGCTCCTCACTTAACAGTATTGACTATGAAGTCAACATAATAAAACAACAAGTCAACATAAGTCGATTTATAAGCACTCTATCCATAAAGATTTCTGCACTTTTAACTGAAAGGAGCCCAAGTTTCTATATCTGTGTATCTATCGAGTCAATTTATATTGGAGCGCCAAGTTAATTATTTCAATTAGCTTTCAACTGCAACTGTTAGCGACACACTGTTATACTCACATGGCACTGTAACAATTTTTGTTAGAGACTCTTATTTAAAGTCTGTTTATGGCAGTTTAATTCGATTTTAGGTAACTTACGTTTATTTTAGCCAAACTACTCTTGTAACTCTTATTTTACTTATTGAGTGATGAAAAACAAATTTACTGTTTTTATTAATTTGTATTATACTATCGTTTGTTTTAATTATTTATATACTATCGTCGCATTATGAGAAATCGATTTCATATAAATATCGATATTTCTAATGGCCATGTGCAACCTTGCGATTAAATTACAGGGCTGTTTTTTATCATGCGAGGTAATTTTAAAAACTCTTTTGCACATATATTTATTAATATATGTACATACATACATATACTCGACATGTAGAGCTGTAAGTTAAGTATGACAAAAGCTATAAATAAGGAAATTTACGATTTTATCTATATTCTATGATGGCCAGAATTCACTTGAACGCCACTTGGATTTATCGTTGTGTCTGCAAAATGTCTGCTTTCCTAATTGGCGCCAATTTGATCGGCCGTTTGCCATGCCCAGTCGTTCTGTTTAGAAAACGATGTGTAAACAAAAGCAAAGAAAATTTCAATTTTCTTCCCTTGGAGCATGCGCCCTAGAATTCAAAATTGCCGGCAAGGGAGAAAGAGAGAGCGCCAACAGAAATTGTGAGACACTCACTCGTAATTGAAAAGTTCGGTAAGCGTCGTCGTCGGCCAATGCCGAAGATAATTTCGTGTCGAGACGTTTTCCTCCATAGTTTCCCCCAATTCCAATTTGCCTCAAGATCAGCCCGCAATAGTCACAGCAATTTGCCTCCTGCCGCATTTTGGGACTGCTGATTATTCAGTTAGTGTTTCGTGCTCGTCGAGTGTTGTTCTCGGTTTTTCCTCAACAATATCGAAAGTTTTTCACAGCACAGTTTTCATTCTTTCTATATATACATATATATTTATATATATCCGTCTATATATACAAGTGCTTATATAGAAATTGAAATAGAAATTGGAATTGTTCTAAAATCAAATCAAAATCGAAATTTTTCGTGTTGTGTATGTGTTTTTCCGATATAAATTAAATAACGGTTGGTTTAATTACTCAATTTTCCACACGCATACAGAACGGATTACATAATCACAGCATTGTTTTTGAGTTAGCCACAAAGGAAACAACGAACGAGAATGAGAAAAAACGTGGAAAAACACGTTTTCCACTTGAAAAATGATTTGAAAATCATGTGCTACTAAATGCGTGTGCACTTCAAGCAATTATATTAAAACACCATTAAAATTGATGGCAATTAAGAGTGGGCCGCAGTCTTTTAATCTAGTGGGAAAGGGGTGAAAAATTAAAGGAAAATTCGTATCATGCGGCGGCTGCGAGAGTGCAGTGTAGTAGCAGCAGCAGCACAGCATGATTTTTCCGACCAAAAGTTTAACGAACTGAGTTCATTTCTATTTTTGAATAATTCGAAAGCACAACCAACGCCACAAAAGTGAAAAGTCTGCATGGTTTTTCCTCAGCGGGTGCCGGGACACATGTGCCATGTACAACACAAATATACAAATGTACATACATATATATACACAGATACGTTTTGTATGTTTGTGAACTGATCTATAACACGCCTACACTGTGCAAATTTTCATTTTCAACTGGACATTAAAAGAAAATTTAGTGCACATTGAAAACAGATGACGAAAGTAAAATACCCAAAATAAAATGTAAAATTATGGCGAAATTGCTACAGTAGTAATTGCCAAAGTGTCTACACCTGCATTTAATTGCTTATAAAATAGTTTCAATATATGTTAATCAGTTTTTAAAATATATATTCCTACATATTTTTTTTTAGATATATTTTCAACTTTTTCTAAAGTTTTTGAAATTGCCAAGGTTGTCATAATATGTCAGAAAATAGATATTTATTTAAAAATATGATAAACTGTCATCTCTTTCATTAGTTTACTATATCGAATGCCTACTATATTTTAATATTTGCTCATATTATGAAATTGTTTTTTGTTTTTTTTTGTTTCGTGCCAATTTCACTTTCATATAAATCATATATAAAATTTGTGTGTAGAAATATAATTTTTTTGTGAAAGTCATTAACTTTTTTGAAATAGTATTTCGACTTTTGCTTATTTCTTACGCTATATCCATGAATGATATTAGTCTCTTGTTAGTATAGTGTACTTTATGTGTAATAAATTCAAATTCACTTGAAATGCATTTCAAACAGAATTGTTTTGTGAAAGCCATTAACTTGGACGAAAGTTTTCGAGTATTTAGACTTTTACTCATTTCGGACGCTATGTTTATGAATGATATCAGACTTGTTTTTATGTCCTTGTATAGAGCACTCTACAAGTTATATATCATACTCAAATGCGTCTGCAAAGAGACCTTCAAAATGCTGACAGGCAGCTAATCCGTATGGAATAGTCAGAGTCTTCGAATCTAATATTTGCTCGACATTAATATTAATACGAATTGTAAATTATGTGCTTCATTTCTTTTTTTTTTTTTGCTTCTCTTCTAAATATTATGTGTGACAACTAAAAAAAATGTTAAAATTGGCAAACTTGAAAGCATCACTTCGCCACAAAATGCTGCCGAATGGCGTCAGCGCCAATTTTAAAAGTAGAAAAAAGTGGGGGAAAATAAAGCAAAAGTCGAGTGCGAGAAAAAGTCGAATAAACATTTAGCCCACTTCCGTTTGAAAATAGCACAGAATTGATGGTTAAAGAGTCTTTCTCGATACAACAATTTGAGCAGACTGCGGACTCATTCTTTAGAATAGGTCATGATTTATTTGTGTTTGACATAATTGGGTTGGTTGGTTGTTCAGGTGGATCTTTTGGCTAATAATGAGCAAATTGTGATTGATGTTTTCAACAAAATGCTTATATGTTACCACATTATGCAATGTAGAGATCATATTAATGTGCTACAGTTAAATTCAAATAATATTTCTTTGTACTCGCAGTGTAATGTGTTAAATTGAAGTGCCATCGTTATACGAAGCGTTTGTCCTGTTTTTCAAAATCATTAATAAAAAATAAAAAAATCGAAAGTAATATCTGTTTAAAAATCATCTGCTGAAAAGCTGTGAAAAATGTCCGGGCAGCAACCGCCGTTGCCGCCGTTTGGCAATGGACCACGTGGCTGGAATCCACGTGCCCCGAATCCCGCCTCGCCGTCACCGTCATCATTTCTGTACCGTCCGCCCTCGCCGTGGACAACGGCGCCCAGTCCACCGCCCATAATATCTGGACCGCGTAGCTTTGGCCATGCCATGTCACCGGCCCCACAATTGCGTGGGCAGCGTCCGAGCCTTGGCAACAATAATATTAACAATAATATGCCGCATCCGCGTCCCCAATGGCCTGGTGGCAATCAATCGCCAGCTCCATATCAGCCACCCCAGCAGCAGCAGCCGCAGCACTTTGATCAGGGTTACTCATATGGCGGTGGATCGGGAGCACCACGTCCATTTCGTCCAGCGCCAATGCAGCAGCTGCATCATCAGAACTCATATGGTGGTGCTCAGCCAACGAGCTCGTTTCAATTGTCGCCAACACCATCGCCGATTGTCTGTCATACGCCAAGTTCGGATTTCAACTACAGCAATCGACAGACACCGTTGTCGCATCAACAACAACAACATCAGCAACAACATCAACAATATCCTCAACCGGCACCGCCACCACAATATTTACGCCAAACGGGCGCACCACCACTGCCACCACAACCGAGACAACAATACGCACAGGATCAGATTGATTTTGTGGGCGTGCCGCTGGAGCCACCGCAGCCCAAGTCCTATGTCATCTACGATGATGAAGAGGAATTTGGACCGTCGACTGCCGAAATTATTGCGAATCAATCGCAAGATTACATCGATGAGAAACTTGCCGAATATCAAATGACGATATTGCAGTTGCAAGGTAAGTGATAAACTACAATAATAATAAAAAATCTATCACAGCTATTTTTATACGCCTCCCTATATCCTATTTCTGTTGATTAACACTTGGGATCTAGGGGCTTCACTTGATAGTCTTTGTTCTTTTTTTCAGGGGCCGTAATTATTATGAGTTATATTATAAGAAATACATAGTAATGATTATCCCATAAAACAACCTCATTACGAGGTAAAAGTCTATTGACGAAAACATTTTCATGCCCCAACATTTCTGATATCCAATTTTGTGACGAATAATATTAAGTTTTACACATAAATTATTTTAAACAAAATTGTGGCACTCGGCACATTGCGCTAAAATGTCACAATTCTTCATAACAAATAAAACTCACTGTTTTGCGCAGTGCCGAATGCAAAAATTTTGAAATTGAACTGGCCACCGTACCTAACACCCTTGGCCCTATGATTTGGAAGATTCTCCGTATTGGTGGTCAACTGACAAACTGCCTAGAGTCTGTTCCACCAAATAAGATCATTTGGACTCATCTGTCCAAAGAATATATTTCGCCATTTTGATATTGGCCAGTTCAAACATGGTATGGGTTTTGTTTTCGTATAGCAGTATGGGCTCAGTACATACATATGATCGAGGGGATTATGCACCAAAATCTGTACGTCAATATATTGAGGAATGTTATGCTGCCATAAGCCAGTTGGAATATGTCCTTAAACTGGACATTCCAGCAGGATAGCGATCCAAGTCCACCAGCAAACCGGCCGAAAACCGGGCTTGCCAGGAAAGGACCGACCCAATGCCGTGGCCAGCTCAGTCCCCGGACCCAAACCCCACTTGGAACTTATAGGGGGACATCAGATGTAATGTCTCAAAACGATTCGGGTCTTCTAAGTCGCAGGTTTGGCAGGTTGTTGAAGAGATAAGGGCGAAAATTCCGCTCAAGCGTTGGCAGGACTTGGGCGACTCCTTGCTACGTAGATGCGAGGCTGGAATAGCCAATAAAGGGTATATAACCAAGTGTTAGGGCATAACCAAAATGTTCTTGAGGATAATTAAGTTAATTAATGAGTTATGTTCGATTTTTTAATTTTTTTTGTTAACACTCCTATTTTAGTGAGCGGCACAGTTAAGCAATATTTTTTTATTATGCAACAAATTTAAAAAAATGTTAACAAAATTAAAAAAAAAAGATGGTAAGTTATGAGAAAATAATTAGATTTAACCAATATAAAAAGTTTTTGTCCCATAATGGTCTCTATAGTAGGATTAATCGATCTTAAAGGTGCAGGTCATCTGCACTCCTATTTTCATGAGCGCAACTGTACATGCAGTAGTGTGAAGGTAAAAGGTATATTCAGTTAATAGGTAATATCTTGTCCAAACGAATTTTGACAGATATGTGTTATATGTCAAAAAAGGGGAATCTAATTGCCTATAATATATAACATATTTTAAAGTGATTTCATGTGTAGATTTTTCTTAAATCGCCAAAATGTGGAAAAAATACCTTATTTCACCTGTAGCTGTTTACCTTTTTACTTAAAAAAAAAACGTTGAAGGTATGCCTAAAAGCCCTTCGAAATACCTTTTCAACGATATATAGATCGCATCTGTAGCTTCTATATATGGGGTAGCGGTTTTTAGCGATTTCCCGCTAAACTTGCGATTTTTCGAAAAAGTCGTAGGACAAACGTTTCTAGATTTTTGAGCGGGAACAAGTCCTCATTCAAACTTTTAAGATAAATCAACGATTTGATCCAAACAAACAGACAAACAAACAGACAAACAAACAAAGAGAAGAACACCAAAAATTTCAAAATTAATTATCTTCTAACCCAGTGATTGGATTTTGATGATCAAGGTGTCATTCGACGCGCATTTTTGATTAAAATAGTTAAAAATTAAAAAAAAAATCAAAAAGGCTCCAACGGCCCCATTAGCTCCAATCATTTAAATTTTGCCCCTCCCACTTACACCTGTTTATCTCACGAACCAGGTGAGTTTTCAAAAGTCTTAGTATGCACATTTGTAAGTTTAATTGATACCTTTTGATCGGTATATAGCTCGACTTGATCGGGCAGTCATAGCAAATTTTCCATTCTTTCTGTGTATATATGCTAGTCGCTTTCGCACACTTCGTGCTGCTTTCGTCACTAGCGCGGACTGCCGTCCGCAGTGATTAAGAGATTTTTAAAGAATTTCCTAAATGATGATAATTAAATTTGGGCAAAAAAAAAAAAACTCAAAAATAAATAAAACAAGTAATCATTATTTGTGATTTTTATTTTTTCGCTCAAAATAAAACTTACTTTTAAAAAAGTTTACGTAATCATTTTAAAGGCTTGTTTTTGTGTTTAAGGGTCCTCAGGGCTTCTTTTAAAGGGATAAGCAAAAATACTGGTTGAAAATCTTACACAAAAGCCATCAATTTAAAGTGAGTTTTATTTTGAGCGAAAAAAATTAAACTCATAAATAATGATTACTATTATTATTTTATTTTTTTAATTTGTGTATGTATTCCAGTCATTGATTTTTTGATGTGAAAAATATTTATCGTCACAGAGTATTTATTTTTTTTTGAAAAATGTAATGTGTGAATTTTTGTATATTTTTGAAAGAATTTTGGATATAATTTCTATTGTTAAACGATTTAGATTACAGTTGAGCTTTGTGTTTCCTTTACTTGGGATTTACAATTTCAATCATGGATTTTTGTATTTTTTTGAATGACTTTTTGATAGAATTTCTATTGTTAATCGATTTAGATATTGCATTTGAGCTTTTTGTTTCGTTTACTTGGGATGCACAATTTCAATCATAGGATTCGACAATGAAATGCTATCGATGATATCCAAAAGCTTTGCTACATCCTTAAGACAGTTCACCGTTTCGGGGGCACCATCAAGTTGGACAAGTTTTCCCTCAAAGTTTATAAAGATGTGCTGATTCTTGAAGATGATGATCCGATCATAGGGCAGAAAGCGTTGGTTCTGCATTGATGTGTTTTCGCGGCGAAGGATAACACAGGATGGCTGATACTTTTGGCGATCCCGTTCGGGTATATTGTGCTTCTTCAGATCCCCAGAGAATATGGTTAGTGTGTGACGCTTCAAGACTGCTGGCAATACCTTGTATAGTGTCACCTTGCTGCTCCATTTCTTTGAGGGCAGTTTCATGCTTGTCAAGGCATTGGCCAATTTGACCAAAGGAAAGTCAAGGCATTGACGGTACTGACGTGTCTCACTTGGCCAGTTCTGGGGCTTGATGACATGCCAGGTATCGTAATAGATCATTTTTTGACTGTTTGGCGTCCGTATTGTCTCTATAACTTTGTCAACCTTGTTGACTTCATTATTTTCAAATAGTTTATGCTTTCTGACCCTTTGCTGTTGTTTTAATGGATTTTTGGGCTTCATGTACACATTCTCCTTTTCATTGTCTTCCTCCTCCTCGGTTTCCACATCCGACGTCATCGGACAAAGCTCCTTATCCATGGTCATAAGCGGTTGCATTTCTTCCGTATTGTTACCAATTTCCCTATTAAGAATACGATGTTCCGGCTTGTCGCATACATTTTCCAATTGCTCTTCCGGCTCATTATCGTCGAACTGCAATTCGTCATTCTCGTCATTTTCCTTTATGAATTCGTCGGCAAAAAATTCCTTAAGAGTTTTGGCTTTTAGGCCAATTAAGTCGGCTCCGCTAGCCGCCTTTGAATGAGATACAGAATCTGCAGAGTCGTCTTTTGATGCAGACGACAGGCGGCTTTTTAGTCTTGTCATCATCTTAAAAGGTGCACTTTAACAACTTGCTCAAAAAATAATTCGGGTGCTCGGCTTTTTTACCAACCAACATAAATGACTCGGCAATTTGACAATCAAATGTTATCAATTTATTTAGCTCTGATACCCACCACTTACAGCAAATATCGATATGGCAATATGTATATTAACTATCGAAACTGCAAATTATCGAAAAACTTTAAATTAGCTTTGCTTAACAACAAGTATTGATATCGGGAGTTCTTTTTAAGTGTTTTTAAGACGATAAAATTCGAAATTATTATTTCGAAATTGCAAATTAGCAAAAATCTCTAAATAAGCTTTGTTTAGCAACAAGTATCGATATCGGGAGTACTTTTTATTATGATAAAATTAGAAATTAGTATCATTGAAATTGCAAATTATCGACAATCTCAAAAATAGCTTTGTTTAGCAACAAATATGTGTTTTTATTGCGATTAAATTAGATATTATTGCTATCGAAATTGCAAATTATCGATAACTTTAAATTAGCTTTGCTTTACAACGATAAAATTAGAAATTATTATTATTGAAATTGCCAATTATCGAAAAACTTTTAATTAGCTTTGTTCAAAAACAAGTATCGATATCGGGAGTACAATTTAGGTTTTTTAATTACCAAAAAAATTAGAAATTATTCCTTAAAAATTGTCAATCATTGTAAATAGTATTTAATAAATAAATATGTTTGTGTACATGTGCATCTTGTATATCGTTTTTTTGTAAGTACAGTCGAACTTCCCTAACTCGAACTTCCCTAACTCGAAGTTTCTCTAACTCGAACAAAATCGAGTGGCAATAGCGTTTACTAGGCAAATTCCATACAATTCTACTTCCCTAACTCGAACTTCCCTAACTCGAATTTCTCCCTAACTCGAACAAAAATATTGGCCCGTACTTCTGTAAGTCGAATTTTTCGGGAAAATCTCCAATAAAGTTTGAATTTTTTTTTCTTTTCTGCTTTATGCTTTTGTTAACGGATCGTTTGGATATGTTATATTGATGTACATTAACATATGGTGATGTAATATGATAAAAAATTGCATCAACAATTTTTAGGCTTGGGAAATTGCTATAGGAAAGATGTTCGAAAAGTACTTCTTTGTCAGCGCACAAGCTCAATAATATTTATCATGGCACCAGCACGTGTACTCAAATTTTTATCTCTTTAAGAAATTTTTAAACTTATTTGTTAAGAAATTTAAAAGTGGACCAGTTTAAATTATATTAAAAAATGGAAAATTAATTATGTCATTTGATTCGGGAACGTCTTCTGGATACAGCAAAAGAACGATAAAACCTATTTTTGAGAATATCAACAGGTCTTGAACAAACTGAAATATTTTTCGTTGAAAATAACAAGAAAAGTTTGCAATTTGTAATGTATTTATGAATGAATAAAATTGTAGTTTCATTTAAAAAACTAAAAAAAAAAATTCCCTAACTCGAAGTCTCCCTAACTCGAACTTTTTTCGTGGATAATGGTGATTCGAGTTAGGGAAGTTCGACTGTATTTCATTCTGGCAAGTTCAGTGCACAATGTTGAATCAGCTTGCGACTCGGCAAATGTGTCATTTGAACTTGACCCAGTCGCCCACGTCGATCAATGTATTTCTTTATTATTTTTAACCCCAATGAGGTATACGAAAAAAACTATCTATTCTTTTTTTCACTTTTTACAACATTTATATTGCATGACTCGATTGTCTATTTTGATATTCTGCTTTCTTTAAAAATGTGTTAAAAGGGTATTACAAAAGGTACTACAATGCATATACAATATGTATATTCTTGATTCGTATCAGCAGCAAAGTCTATGTTAATGTAAATTCAAATAGTACTTTAATGACGGAAAAGTAGATACCTTTTGACCAAGTTAGTTGACAATAGGCGGTAATCGATAACTATTAGTTCTGATTCCGATTACAACCTACCTTTTAGGGTTAATTTTTAAAAATTCTTAAACGTTTAAATTTGCTAACTTGAATATACATTTACGTAAAAAGTATAGAAATAATTTTAAAATAGAAACATATTTCTGCTTAAATTTAACAAGACAATGAAAAAGTGAGCTTTAATTAATAGAATATAACTTAAGATATATTGATATGTCGATAAGCACAAAACTAAGAACTTTATTTATGAAAGAAGTAACTTTTTATGCTATTAAAAATCAGATTTTTCTTCTATAAAAATAGTAATAATAAATATAATAAATCGATAGTTAGATTAGCTAGTTTTTGCTAGGGATAGTGTGCTGGCCAAGCTTACACAATCCGTAGCATTGCCATCCTCAGCTTGATCTAAGGACTCCACAGACTGACTGAGATGACCACTTGGCAGTAGTTCCTGATTGAGGGCATACATGTTATAACAAAGCACCAGACGAGTATTTAGGCCCTCAAAGATGCTGACTACGCTGGGCTTTAGGTTAAAGAATATAATCTTTTGCTGTCGAATACGAAAGTCATCAACCATGGAGGAGATGACCTTGGCGGCGGTGAAATCGGCTGCATAAATGTAGGTGCAATCAATGACAACAGGCAATGTTGATTTGCTACCAGATTTAAGCACCATGTTGCGCAAAAACTCCACAGAGGGAAAGATCAGGCAACGATCAGGTGTAATCTTGACAAATCCAACGCCCTGCTCCGTCTCCAGCTGCTCCAACGTGACCTTGGGCCGTGCCGAGTGGTAGAGTATGAATAATTGATTGGCTGCAATGGCGACCAAGATGCCAATCTCCAGTGGCAGCACGAGGCACGTTATGAAAGCGAGAATGCCAGGCACTAGATCCGATCCTGCAGAGAAATGAATGTAGAAGTAAAAACTTTATTTATTTATCGAAAAATAAAGAGTTCCCCTATGCTTGTAAATCTGTTCAGTTTTGGGCAAAGTTATGAAAGCTTTAAGTTGATCTGATTTTCGACAAGGTTAAAATTTACACGTATACATTTTTTTAAAATATAATAAGACACAATATCGACAACTTGATTAATTTTTTTTGTTTCCGGCTTTTACATTTTGATATTAAATTCGATTTACCGTTTGAATTTACATCACTAATTTTTGAAAACAAAATTTTGTAGTCACTATTAGAATTTAAACGGTTCCTAGGCGTTGTACGTTTTGCCTATGGTCGAATAAATTAACACTTTTATAAAAATCCAAAATCGCACTTTTATGGTGTCCGGTTTTCTTTGTCCGCTACTGTAGCTCTCACTGGAACAATCGGTGGAAATTTTGATTTTTATAGGAATAATTTTTGGTTTTTCTCGATATTTAACAAAAGATTTAAATAATCTGAGGTACGCTGAAAATTTGTTGTCTTTTATATTTATACTTACGTTTGCTTCTCCACATGGGCACGATAATCTGGTATTGCACCTGAAAGATGACCGCCGAAATGAGAATCGCGGCGAGAACAGCTCTGGGTATGAAAGAGAAGTATTCGGCGAGAAAGCTGAGAGCCAGGACAACGACAAGACCAATGTAGAAGTTGGACATGCTGGTGCGACAGCCGCTGGCATTGTTGATGGCAGATCGAGCCAATCCGCTGTTGCTGCGATAGCCACAAAACAGGGAATTGGCAATGTTGGCCACACCCGTGGCAATCATCTCCTGGGTGATGTCGATTTGTTTGCCCTTTGCAAAGGCCTTGCAGACGGAGACGTTCTCCAGGAGCGCTATGAGAGGCACAATGATTAAACCGTAGCCCAAACTCTGCACCATCTCGAAAAAGGTTTCCCCCTTGACGGGAGGAATGCCTGCAGTGGCATTGCCTGGCTGTGCTTCAATGGAGAAGGGTGGCAGGGCAAGGGATGGCAGTCCGGGTGGTATATAACCAGTCAGTACAAAGGGATTCGTGCCACTTGCCTCTAGTTGCATGGCCATCAGCGTTGTGGCAATGACAACTGTTGCATTTCTTGAGATGCCTATGAACTTGATCAGATGATTGATTGCCTTTTGGAAACGGTTGCATTCGGAGCCGTCTTTGGGACCAATTCGCTGTCTGCCCAGATAACGCATGAGCAGCAATAGAATCACACAACCGCAGCCCAGACAACTGTCCGCCAATCGTATATTGCCTATATCCCGTATCATGCTGATCCATCTTTGAAGAAAGGACACTCCGTCACTGTTCACGCCCAGAATATATTTCATTTGCGAGGTGCAGACGATGAGAGCAACGGCACTTGTAAATCCAGCACTCACAGGTCCCGAGACGAACTCCACGAGGGAGCCCAGCTTAAAGGCGGCCATCAACAGTTCTATGAAGCCAGTGAGAAAGGTGAGGAGTACGGAATGTTGCCAGGATCCCTTGGCAAACTGATATGTCATCAATGAGGCAACAGCCGTGCTGCCAATGGTGCAATCCTTACAGGTGCCCAGCAACACATAGACAAAACAGCCCATAAATGAGCCGTACAGACCGTACTGCAATTTGGAAATATAAAAGATTTAGTTGGTAACTAAGAAGAGGTTAGGCACTTTAGAAAACTTCATCTCGTCATTGGAAATTATCATGTACACTCCTTTCGTCTATGCTTTGTATCTTATAGATAAAATCCTTTTTACTCTAATCTTCTCATCTATTATGTAATTTTACCTTCAGGACAGAAACAAGCAAAAACTCTTTGTATCAATAATTCCGAATCTGGAACGCTCTTTGCAAAGTCACATATTGTTAAAGTAGCTACCATTTCACTTTTATACATTTTATTATTAAACAATAAATTTCTTAATTTTCCTACAAATTCATTTGTAGACAGCTTATACTTTTCTAAAAATCGACTTAAAAAGAAAAAATTATTCAATAGAGCGCGTCAAAAGTGTTATTATTTGTTTTAGTAATTTATATTAAAGCTATTCAAAAATTTAGTAAATACTGATAAAAACAAATATACTTTTTTGTATCTCTTCAACTGTTTCCTGTAGTCGTATACATACTTTTATAAGCAAGTATCTGTATCTTTATAGCTCACATCAACACAATCCTTTAATACTCTACTTACATCGTGAGAGCTATAAACCCCCAAAGATAAGTGCGGCAATCTAATATTTGTAATGTGACACAAGTATAGAAATTCTCTTACCTGAGGTGGCAATCCCACAACGCCCGAATAGGCAAGACCTTGGGGAATGACCGTAAGTCCAACAGTGAGACCTGCTATAAGATCGCCAAGTGCATCGCTTCTGTTATATTTGGGCAACCAACTGACAATGGGCAGTCGCTTTTTCAATGTCTTCATGCGGCAGATATTTTTGGCATAACGATTGCAACAGGAATCGCTTAAGTCATTCTCCTGCTTGGCAGCCTCCAGTTGCTCCAGACTCTTGTACTTGGAGGTACGATGATCGGTGATCAGTATAAACTCAGTGGACGAGTTGTGAAATTGAGCCTCCAGATTATGATTGATTTCCGTTTGACGACGAAACGTTACTTCATTTTCCAGCGTTGACATTTTGAAGTGTTTCAAATGCTAACCGTGATCTTGGACTGAGAATCAAATGTGAGATGTGACTGATATATCTATATCTAAATCTAGGCCGTAGACAACTGATGCTGCGCTGCTTCTGCTTCAGTTTCAGCTGTCGCTACTGCGATACGCGATTCTGTTATCGGTCTACGATTACCTGTTTGTACAGCCAATGGCGTAGATGTGGGAGCGGGATATAGGTTGTATGTTTCAGTTCCGTTCAGTTTTGAGTTATCTTCGCGTGCAGCGATCATAATCTCACACTTGACAATGACCAGCCCCCAACGCAGTGATCCAATTGTTTGCCCAAGTGTCACAACGGTGTCAATGTTGTTCCAAATTTTTCCATTTATCAATCGGGCTCTGATTATATTATATGTGTTTCTCATTGACTATACAAATATTGATATATACCGATCTCTAACGTTGTTGTCAAGTTCATATAGGAGAGTAATCTTGTTATCTATTTCACAATTATTCGAAAATATTAGGAAAAGCCAAGTCTTAAAGACTTAATATTAAACTAAAGTATTTTAGTGCATTTTTTTGAATTTTTAAGATTCTGTTAAGTTTTTACATGGTTATATTTGGTCTACTTACTGCGTAAACTTACTTTTCTAATGTTTGAATTTTCAATTTTCACAGTTTTCTTTACTTTTTATTTATTTTTTACTTTCTTTGAACTTTTTCCCTGGCTCAGTCACATTTGTGTTTGTCAGGAAAAAAACTTCAGCCTCTAGTTGAAAATATCTACTAAAAGTAAGTTTGTTCGAAAAATTAAAATTTCCTTTCTAACGTTATTATGTGTTTACTAAATAATGAGTAAAAAAGTTAAAGAAATTAAGGGTTATGAATTCGTTTCAAGTTATTTTCAATCTTAAAAAGTATATATTATATTCTAAATTAGAATTTAGTGACTTTTGTATTTAAGTGCCTCTTTATAAGCTAATTATATCTTTCAGTTAGTGGCTGACCCAATTTGTTTTTAATTTTCGTTTTTAAATATATAGTGTCATCGATTTTTTATTGTTTACATTAAATTAGAGGCACAAGTCTATTGTATAAGCTAAAACTAAATAAAAAAGTGATTACACTTTTTGTGTCGACAAGGCTTACGAGTATTAAAGCCTTTTGTTGAGGCAATGAGATCACTTTTTATATTGAAAAGCCTCACGTCTCTGCCTCTTCGTGCCTTGTAGTACGTTCATGGGTAATTTGAAAAGTTGTTTATAGGTAGACAAAGGCATTGAGCGCAGTTGATGTTCAGATGATGCTGGCGCTGATGTCACAGGGGAAATGCCTTTATTTTGTTATTTATAAATTGCATTTTGGTTTTGGTTTTTTTTTTTTTTTGCTGTTTCTGGGAAGAAAATTGCTTGTGCCTTGTTTCTTAATTCACTTTCTGCTAATGTTTGTGTATTTATATTTCATGTTTGGTATAAAATGTCGCAAGAAAAACAGAGTCTATGTCCAAATGTATTTTTAGAACCTTTTTGTCGCCCTGCTTTTCTTGCTATAGCCGGTTTTCACTTAGCTCGAACTTGTCTTGTCACGGGACGAAAGTGATTAAAAATAGAGTTTTTAGTTTTCTATGTATTTCTTTGTCTGTTTTTTCTAGGTTTTCTCATTGCACTTGTGAATACACATATTTTTCTATGTTATTTTTCTATGTTTTGAGAATGAAGTACTTTGGAAATATTTGTTTTATACTTAAGAAAAGTATGCTTAAAATTTTAGGGGAGACTTTGGAATGTTTTTTAAACTTTAGAACATTTATATATATTTGAATGTAATCAACAATTCTCAACTGTCTTCGAAATATCTTATTCGTAAAATAAATGTAATCCACACAGTCTCAAATGTTCACATAAAATATTTAAATATTCTTCAGTTTATCTTTCTTAATATTTTATAAATTGTTGCAATATCTTCCTTAAACGACTAAGATATTGATCAATTTAGAATTTAATTTATTTTGGCACGAAGATCATATATGTACATTCATATCTACAATATCCAAAAATATATAAATATTTGACTGAAAAGGTACCATTCCAAGCGCCCACTCATGCCACACCCACTGCACAAATAGCAAGCGAATGAAATATCATTTCTATAAATAGGAGATTTTGAAACTAATTTTAATATTTTTTGCACGTAAAAATGGGGCACCAATGACGATTTCTAGACATATGCAAATACCCCAAGACGAACAAATCAAATTGTTGACAGTTCTCAGTACAATTTTTAATTGCCTCTTTATGTGTTTTTGCTTCAATACATATTTGTATATATATGGCTTATAGTTTTGTAATTTACATAGCTTAATTTCTGTGCAAATATTTTGGCCAATCTTTAAAGGAATCGAGTCCATTTGTTGGCAGTTGCTTTTAATTGACTTTGCATATCATTCTTTTTATTGATCTTATGAATACTCAGAATGTACTCAGCTTTGAAACTAGATGAATGTCTGTATACAAAAAGCGCTTTTAGCGCTAAAGTCAATATTTGAAAAATTAAACAAAAAGCAAGAAAAGGAAAAAAAATTGTGGCGTTTGTCTGACCATTAAAATGGGCAACTTTATGGCTAGGTGCGAAATAAATAGAATCGTATCCAATTTATTTTTAGGCAAGAAATATATTGAAATGTGCTGAAAAATGAAATTCGCAAGAGGAAACAATTGTTTATGCCATTTTTTTTTCATCTTCGGCAAACACAAAGATCATTGCAGATTGATGTACATAAATATAGCCCAGAGTCAAGGACGAAAGTTGAGGGCAGCGAGTATTTTATTTATTTGTTTATAAACCAATTCAATACCTAGAATACCTCCATTAATTATGTCGATAACATTACTCAGTCTATGCTAAATATATATTTTATAATTGTGCAAATATTCGTTTCATTCAACGGATATGCCCTGTACCATTAGCACCAAAAACCAATTCGATATAATCATGTCCTACCAAAACCTGTTTCGAATTGCGATTTCGTTCCAAATTGGCTAAATTCAAAATTGATTGTTATTCAAGATGTGACAGGTTTACGTAATCTAATGTTAAGCTTATGCAATAATATCCAATTAAATGAATTTTGGATAAAATTGATATTCGTATTATTATTATTAGATGAGTATTAAGAACAGAAAACTACAATAATCATTTTTAACAACATTCGTGGCATAACAGAAGCTCTTTTAACACTTGACACTGTTAATTGTGTGGTCTCTGTTATCATACGAATTACATGGGCTATTTATAGCATCACTTCTGTTTGCCTGTCAAGTGTTTCCACTTAACATTTTACAGCCGTCGGAGGTTCACACAACGGCAGCACTTCGTAAACAAAAATTGTGCCATAAAATTTACATGTACATCGAAATTTATTGTATTTGTTGCTTTTGTTATTGTTTTGGGGGTCGTCCAGATGTTATACCCACTATTGTTTACTTACCAATTAATTCATGAGTTTTCTGTTGTTTAATGGGTTTAAGTGCTTGTTTTTATAGGCTAATACGAGTACATGAAGATTTTTTAAAGTGCTGGGAATTAAAAATAGGTTGTCGGCAAATAAATGTTATTACCATCGCCTGTTAACAGCCGTTGTCATAACAGAACAGCGGATGACGGTTGGGTTAACATGGTCGATTATTTTAAATTTGAAAATAATAATTCCAACATTAGGCGGCGACCTTATGAGTAAATTAATGTGCTCAGTTTTAGATTAGAATATGTCTATGCATAACTAATGTGCCGAGTGGCAACTTTACGTCACGTAAGGTCAACTTCTAACTTGAAAGCAACAAACAGAAAGGCAATGCAATCGCCAAAGCGTGACGTCATTAGTCTCACTCGATGTCTGTTTACAGAAAAAACATGCATAGGTTTGAAAACTTGTTTGTCCCAATGATAAACACAAGCCGCGATTATGTAAGTCCAAAAATAAACATTTGTTTTGGTTTTGCGGCCTGTCGATGATCGCTTCTATGAATGACTTTCATTAAGTGCTGTAAGCTGAGCATTATTGTGCGTTGACCCACATTTTCCCATTTGCTGAAACTGAAACATTATAATTGCTTTATGAGTACACCATTCATCCAGGGGCTGCTACCTAATGCCTGTAATTGGTATTTTCTCACGCTTATGATGTCACTCACAGGGCGTAAAGGAACAACAATAACAATGTAAAGCGCAATAAGAAGTAAAAAGTTCTTAACTGTCACTCATACACATGCAGAGGGAAGTGCAGAGCACGAAGTGGTGAGAGCGAGAGAGAGCGCGAGTAGTGGAATGAGCATGAATGATTTATTACAGTAAGCGAAAATGTAAGTGAGAGCGGATGTTACAGCTATAATTTAAAACTTTACCACCCAATAAAGAAGAGCTTTTCTGCGTATCGGCATTTTGTCGAGTAAAAGGGCAACAATTTAATGGGCGTTGTTGGTGCTCATAAATTAAGCAAAGAATTAAAGATTAATTCCACTGATTAGAGAGAATTAGATTAACAATTTCAAGTTAATATTTTGTATTAAACGAGTTTGCAATTATAATCTAATTTGATATACGATTTAACTGTTTAAACTGGTTCAATTAACGCTGTTTAAAACAAGTTCAAGTTTATTAAAGACTATTTGCACCCATTGTAAAAACCGGCAACGACGCCACTGTTATGATAACACAAGCTCTTGGTTCAAAGGTAGTACGTGCTGCCAAAGCACGGAGTGGGTAAACATTCATACATCGAAATGCGTAAATAACTCTCACAAATGCGCTCCTCTCCCAAACACAATTTGCTCTCCGACTCTCACGCTCAAATTACGCTCTCGCGCTCTCACAACTTGAGCTTTACTACGATTACTACACCACAGTCCAGCGCTCTGCTGGGCTGCTGCTTCTGCTGTTGTTGCTGCTGCGGGTCTCTGGACAAGGCGTAGCACATTGACGAATCAGTATCGAACCGGCTTTCTTCAACAACGGATTGGAATCGGAGTAAATGAATGACTTAAAGCTCGGCTGAAATGTGATATGTCTGCCTGCCGAAGGCATGCCATATATAAACGAGCATAAGAATAATTATATTGTGTGGAGAAGTGGAATCTTGAATTTGCCCGAAAACTAATTAGAATTTGTCCAAGGTTTTTATTTTGGACATACGAATAAATACGTGTTTTTCTATATAATAAAGAGAAATACAAACGACGCGAGTGAAGTGCGAGACAAAACCTCGACGTCGTTGTGTGCGTGTGTGAGTTTGTGTGATGAGCATAGTTGGTGTTGTAGTGTCATAAACGACCGAAAAATCTAAAATCCAAAAAAGCTCTCCCTACACCGGTAATTAAAAGTGTTGTGTAGGCTTTTAGCAAAATTACAGTTGAGTTACGAGCTTAGGGCCCAAAGTGAAGGCCGCTCGGGGGTTGTTCTCAGCTTCGGAAAACTCCACACCCCGTGGAAAGTCAGCACTGTGTTTTGTGGTGTTGTTGTCGTTGCGTGAGAAAAATCAATTTTGCATTTAAGCAGCCGAAAGAGAAAAGCAGGACAAAAGGACAAGGCTGCGTGGTGACTCAATCGAATCCGATGACAATTTGCCATAAGGAAAATCAAATTAGAAAACCAATGCTATCATGGCTGATAGCACAGAACCAGGCAGGCATAAGGATCCAACCATAGATGCCGGCGGTAGTCAAAAGTCCCCGGCAGGTGGTGGAATCCAAGGAGCTGGTGTCGGCATGGACGTGCCCCCAATACCAGCTGTTCGGCGTCGTCATGCGCATGAGCAGAAAACGGTTGAGGAAAATGTCGAGGAAGGACAGGAAACCAAACAGCTGGAGACATCGACAGTGACGCGCACGTATATGAAGACCATTACCACGTCACTGACCACGTCCACATCCAGTGAGCACTTGGAGACGCCACCGCAACGTGTACGCCAAAAGGTGGCCCAATACGAGAAGGTCTGGTCCGATGGCGCCAGCAAACGTCCTGCCGAGCAGGCTGCCGATGAACTGCGTCAGGAGCAGGCCGAAGATTACGACGAAGAGAATCCCTTTGATATTGATGTGCACGAGATCGAGCGTCGTCTGCGTGAGGAGCGACAACGTGGCTTGGCCGAGGCGGAGGCAGCAAAGCTGGCTTTCCAGCAGGTCCAATTGCGTCATACCCCACAGACGACGCCACGCCGTGTAGAGGTGACCAGCGAGCAGACGCCGAGTCCCTTTAATGTGACTCTGAAGACCACCAGCAAGCTGAGTCCCGGCGTGGAAGTCGGCAACGTTGAGGATAAACTGTCGCCATTCAATGTCACGCTGCGCACCACACGACGCACGACTGTGAAGCAGGACCGTCAAACGGAACTGGAGCGTTTTCTCGACGGAGAGCGTCTGGTGCGTGAAGTTCCAGCCGCCGATGGAGTGCGTACAATTATCACCTCGTCCATGACTAGAGATGGTGGCTACACCGACGAGAAGATTTATCGTCACGGCGAGGGCTATGTCTCACCCAGAGACTCCCCCTCCTGGTCACGTTCCAGCTTGTCCAGCGAACGTTCAAGTGTAACGTCTCCGCACAGTGTTGATATGACGGCTGGCGGTAGACGTATACTCATCAAGCTGGAGGATGAAGTGGAAACGATAAGCGGCCGGTGTGAACATGAGCAGCAACACGATGAAACTGATGGTTCTGTGCGCGCACGCATACGACAATTTGGTGGGCAGGACAATGACAATGATGCTATGGCAACGCCAACGACAACGGGTAACATTGACATTACAGTGGGTAGCAACCCCCGCAGGCGGCGTTTGTACCAACAAACAACGTTGCAAGTGGGTGGCAACGAGACGCCACAACAACAGGAACAACAGAAGCAACGTCCAAGCGAACTGTCATGGCAAACAACGGGTAAATCAACAACAAAGACAGCGCTAACATCCACGCCAATTGGCACGAAGGAGCAACCGCAAACAGCAACGACGGACGAAGTTGTATTCAGTCCAGCTGCAACGTGCCAATTGCGCGGTTCTTCAACGGAAGAATCCCGGCAAATTGTAAGCCACAAAACGATAACCACCAGCACAACGACCACGTCAAACAAATCCCAAACGTCACGTAAATCCGTCGGTTTCGGTTCAATTAATAATCCGTCACCATCATCCGATATCTCGTTTACTGCAACGCGAATTTGTATTGTCGATGACAACGACGATAACGATAACGATTCGGATACGGAGGGTGTGCCGGCTAGCAGTATTGTGATTGTATCGACACCAACGCGTTCCGAAACACCCACAACCACAACAACAATATCTTCGCCCTGTACACCGCACGCATTAAGCGGCATTGGCACTTTTAGCAAGAGTCTGCGCCAGGATTATCAGACTCAAGCAACACAAAGTAGCCAAAGGGCCAACGAACACGAACACGAATACCAGGAATTCCAATCCACAATGACTTCGATCAATTTTCAACGAAGCAATTCCCAGTACGATAGCCACATCAAGGAGAAACGAGGTAAACAAATCTAGAACCTTGTCTTTTGGTCGGAATCAAGTTACTTTCGAGTAATCGATCATCTCGTGTCACTTTCTGTGTCTATGTCCCAAGACTTGCTTGATAAGCTTTCACTGCACTCTCAATCTTCTGTCATATCACATCATTTGTTTATTTTTGCCTAGTATACTCGTACCTTATCACGGTTATATAATAATCCATTTGCGAAATTTCTTTATTTTTTTTGCACTAAATTATTTTGGCAACTGATAAGAGTTGCACATTAAATTAGTAGGCGAATATCACATGAGACATGTTTGGGCATATAAATGTCATGTACCTAGCTTTGTACTGGAAATTAACTCTATATCTGAAATGACTTTGTACAAATAAAAACTCGAATATTTGGGAAAAGCGAGTAAAATTCTATACTCTAAACATAAGAAATATGTCTCTCATCATTATAAGGTTAATAATTGTTTGGATGCCTTTTGAAAAATGTCTTTCATCATCATATAATGCGATAATATACAAAATTTCAATACCTTTGGATGAAATACGATACAATTTAGAATTGCTTGAAAATAGAAATTTCAAGCTGTAAAAGGTATTCTTCAAATTAGTTGTTTCTCTTATCATTATCATGTTTAGTTGATTTTTAAGATATCCCACAAAAAACTTAACATAAAAATGTTGTGTAGCTTTAGAAATGGTTAAAAATCATATTTTTTGAGATAAGTTAAATGTAATAAAATCATAAAATCTAATCTCCATAATGACATTTTTTTTAACTTTGTAGTATTCTAAGCTCTTATCATTGGGTATGCCCTTCTGTTGTGAATTGTGTGTCATTTTTGTGGTCTGTACAATGAATGTCAAGGTCAATTTGGCGGCGCTATGCGGTCAGTCTCACTGCGTTTTTCTTTCTTGCTTTTTGTTTATTTAGTAAATTAATTATTGCAAAGCGATCGATAACTTTGTGCCCAAAATGACATCATTTACTGCTGTTTGTGCTCGGTTTCAACTTCAACTTGTTTAGCTGTTGTTGTTTAGCTTGATTGTGTTGTTGTTGTTGTTAAATATAAGTCAGTTTATTGGTCGCGTCGTGCTGAACTTTTACTTGGCAATTTATATTATTTATATATGCGCACAGTGCGTTTGTTATGTATTTACCCAAAACTGTTGGCAAGCACCGCGCTCTGTTACCTCTTTTTTCTTTCGTTGCCTTGTATTTTATTGGCAGCCAAAAGCACTCGAAGCAACCACCCAAAAGAGCATGACGGTTGCGGGTAGAGAAGGATAGAAATAGTAGAGAGAGGGGAAACGGGGGGTTGCCACCGCATTGAGTGACGTCTGCATCTTATTTGATTGTCTGTCTGTCTGTGTTATGTGACCTCCTCGACTGTTATTATGTTAAATACAACAAGCGATTATGCGTCTGATTGTCTCATTTCTGTCCTCTCAATGTCTGGCGTCTGCACTTGATACCCGCGATACCCGTTCAGATGCAAATGTATCTATAACTTTGATTAGGTTCTGACATTCATGCGTATCTATTAATAATTTTTGTATGCCACTTTTTGTGTTCGACTTTTTTAGCGGGGTCGTCTTGTTGTTGTTGCAATTGATTTTTCTACTTTACATCAATTGAAGGACAGCTGTCATTCAATTATTAAGCTGGCAGTTAATAATTTAGGCATGACTTGCAAAGTTATTTACTAAGTTTTTTTTTTTATTTGTATCCTGTAAATATACATATCAAAGCTTTCCCCATTTTCCTTTTTAGGGCTGTAATTTTTATATTAACATATTTATAGTAATTGAAAGATTCTGTCTTAAACAATTGGTAAAAAATATTACTCATGAAAATTTTTTTATTTAAAATTTGAATACACTTTATACAAGGTTATGCTTATCTATTTGAATTGATGAATATTTTTTTTCGCCTTTTTTTTTGATTATCTGTTAGTCGGCTACTAATAGTTTGTCAGTCGTTTAGTTCGTTAGTCAATTTAATGTGACAATTAGTTGCCATAAATTTTGTTTGCGTGCGTTGCTTTTGCTTTTCTTTATTCACTGTACTTTTACTTGTTTTTGTTTGTTGTTATTCTTCGTGTTCGTCTTCGTTGTTCGTTGTTAACATCAACAATATCCTGCCAATATGTTTATATTGCGTGATTTGGCCACTTTTTTCTCAGGTTTTTTCGTTTCCATAAATTTGCTTAGAAATGTATTTATTTTGTATAGGCCTTCAGGCTGAGTGATTGAGTGTTATAGGCCAGATATTGGGTTAGATATCGTGTGGTATATGAGGGGCTCTTAACAAATTTATAAACTCAAACGTCATGGCATGTCAAAGTATGCTAATTGACATGACTCGTCCATAAGCTAAAGTACAGAGTAGAGTTTGTAATCGTATATAAAACTATTGATTTATTTCGGTTGCTTGGTTGCCTTTTTGCTTGATTTTCCCTTTGACTTTCTTTCGACAAGTGTATTGTGTTCATTTTCAGGTCAATTAAAAGACTGAAGAGTGCAGAGTTGGCCTAATGCAATTTTAATTGTTAATCAGTTTATAAAATTTGATGAATTTGATGTGCCACATTTCAATGCCAAAAAAAAAAAAAGACTTTCGTCATTTGAATACGCATGCGAGTTGTATGTTGAAAGTGTGTGAGATATTCAATTCCAATTTCAATGCTACAATGAAAATGAAAATAAATAAACAAACAGCATTTGAAATAACAACGACGTTATCTATCGCTTAAATCTGTCTGTCAAAAGTCCAGAATAGATCAGCAAAGCCCCCAAGCCGTACAACTGTCTGTCCCCTGTGAGATCATCGTTGAATTATTTATTGATGCTGTTCATTGGATTGTCGCTGCTGTTGTTGTTGTTGCTGTTGCTGTTGTTCTACCAATTGTTTGTTGCTGTCAGTATCAATATTTATTGTATACGACTTTAGCGGCTTTTAATTGATGCCTAAAATGTGGTTACGACAACTTGAGCGAAGTTGGCGCCCCCCGTTGTCTGTTATTGAAATTTGAACTGCGATTTGTAAAATTAGAAGTGAAACAAGTTTTTCAGTATATTTCAAGTGCACTTCTACCACAACTTGTGGCAAATACTTAACCCATAAAGCGTCAGTTCTCAAAACAAAAACAATCTTCACCCACATGAATTAAAGGGGGCAGCTGTTGCGCATGTTGTGGCATAGAAACTTCTATGGGAAATCTCATCATCTTTCATCTTATATAGCTCGTGGGCAGTCTTTTGAATTCTTTTTATGGTTAGTTGTGGTTCTTATTCCCTTGAAGTTTTTTGCGGTTTTCTATTTGGTCAACATAAAGTGGCAGCAAGAGAAGATAAACAATTTTCAGTTGCGAGTGTGCTTAATCATCTATTTGCGTTTTTCTATCGCTATCTGCTGCCTTAGTAAATATTATTAATAGCAAAAATAAATAAACTTAAATGCCTTTTATTTAGCATACTAGATATGTACTTTTGTGTATATATTTTAAAGCCATGACGCAATATCTAGGTTTACTTTATCTATCTATTTACATACAATATTTTCAAGTAGTTGCGAGATACTAACAATTTATGGCATGCGGGTGTGTGTGCTTGGAAACCTGTGCAACGCATTGAAGCGTTAAATTCACCATATATGAGTACGCTTGTATCTTTGTATCTTTATGCATACTTTCTTCAATTTTGCCGATCATTTGTCACCTGCGGTCGCTTTAACAGGTGGACACACCTCAATGAACTCAACGTATAGAGTCTATACTATAGACATCTGTAGATGAATTTAAACAGTTGATAATATAATTATGTCGAGAATTGTTTGCGACATTCTGTTGTATGGGCGATTTAACTACACTGATAAAAAAGTATTTTGATTCTAGATTATCATTTTAATTTTAATCAATGATTGTTTCTCCAAAATGTTTGTTTTTTTCTAAAACCTGTCTCACTAAAAAAAATAATTATTTTAAAAATTACTGATTTTAGAAACTTTTTGTCAGTGTACTGTTTTTATATAAGCCAAGCGACAACATCTCCGTAAATACCTTATAATAACGTGATTTACTATTTTAACAATGTAGAAAATGTTTGATATTAAATGACTGAGTCAAGGCTTACACAATAAAGTTAGTTGCTCAGCTGAACTGAAGAAAATAACTTATCTATATTGAATCTGCATTATAAATATTACTTTATTTATTGCCGAACTAGAGCTTTAAAGGGGCATCCGGAATCTTTTCCTATATGTTAATATAAATTGCTTGAATTTAAAAACATTTAAACGATGATAATAACCTGTTACAAGGTCTAAGCTTATAATTCTTATTTTGTTAAAGTCGCTGAATTGACAGTAAGTAAGATATTGACTAAAGACTGTCATACTTCTATTAAACTTCTGTCAGAATAAATTTCATTTATATTAATGATTTTATTTAGTCTATTGACTAAGTTCTTTCAAATCTTTGACTCACTTAGTTTCAATTTCTTTCGCACATACTTTAAAGCCATTCAAATTCATTGTTACACACTCAACAACAATTAGTACTTGCCACATTTTGGTTTTAAGCAAATAAAAAATGTATTTATACTATTACGGAAATGCTACATACTCGCGGATACAAAACATTTCCGTTGTATTTGAGCCCAGCATATGGTTAATATCTTTCCATTTACATATAAACCACATACTACATCTCGATGCCCTAGTCGACCCCTTGGGTTACGCCTTTTTACAGACGGAGAAACATTTCAAATATGTGTATTCAACTGCGTTTTGTTTATGCAAATGCGGAGAACATTCTGTTTTCGTCTCTGGGCGTGTTTTTAGAGGGGAAATCCAAACACACAAATAAACTATTTTTACAGTACATTCTTTACGCTCAGTTTGTAATATCTTTTCTATTTCCGTAAATGCAAGTAGGCCAGACCAGACACTGAGGAGACAAAGATTCTTCTTTCAATAGTTTTACTTTATTATTGCCTAAAAATTTACAGTTTGTTAACTGCTTTTCATAATTTTCAAATAAAAACCCCTTTTCGCGCTCAATAAAATTGTTAAAAAATATTAAATTGAATGCAATTAAAGTGTGTAGAGTTTTGCTCATTAGAGAGCAAAATAAACGAATATAATAATCACCAGCTGTATCATTATAATTATCATCATTAACTTACTGACTGACTGAACCATTCACAAAAGTGTAAAGTTTTACAATCTTTGAAGATTTTGCTTCTTTCTTTTCGCTTGCTTATAATTTATGTTTGTTTGGTCTTTGGCTCTGCCTGAGGGTTTTTTATTTATTGTTGTTTTGTACTCTGTTCCCAGCTGATTTTTTGACCATCATTATTGAAATTGAAATTTTAGTAGGTAACCAAAGTCATTCAACCTAAACGCTTTATTCGAACTACCTTTTAAATAGGGCCTGACCCGGTTCGCTATGTTAATTGTTCTTCACATTTCTCTACGATTCGTGTGTCGATGATTTGTATGTGAAAATTTAGAATTTCTTTGCTTTTACTTTTTATTTTAGACATCTGAGAGTTCTTTAATTCTGTAGTATTTAAAGATTAATTATTCTTTTTAGCTTGTGAGTTCTAAGTTTAGGGAGATGATTTTGTAGACTTTCTTAGCGACTTTCTTTGTATGCTGTCGATCAATAATATAAACAAAACCTTTGTAAATTCAATATCTAAATATGGTTGCTTTTGTTTAATTTCTGTTTACGTTTTTGCAACAGTTCCTTTAACTTATTATGTTTACATTTATTTTGACCTTAGTCTGTCTATACATTCGTCTACATTTGTTTTTGTCGTTATCTCAAAAATATTTCAAGTGCATTTTATCGCTTATCTTTGGTACAATTAGCGAAAGTATTTGCTGATTATTAACACTTAAATTGTGTACACATTTTATGGCTACGTAGAAACTTATCAACACCTTCGCATATGTCACATATAAATCTATTTTTGTGCAACAAAATACAAATAAAGAATACTTGTTTATCTATATGAAAAAAAAATCAGGGACTGTAACTCTTATAAGTTTTTCGTCAAAAAATTAAAATATAAGAGTTATTGGCTGATTTTTATAAAAAAATTATTTTTAAATAAATTAGAATTAATTTATATGATAAAAATCAAAAATAATTATTATTTTTCAATTTTTATATAAAAATAAACCCCAATTCTTATTTTCAATTTTTATTATAAAAATTGACAAATAACTCTTATTTGTTGATTTTTATTATAAAAATTGAAAATAAAAATCAAATCGAAATATCTTTTGAACCAAAGAAGCCACATCATATATAGACCTATATATATGATCTACGCATCAATACCTTTCATTTGATATATTATATGCATGTACCAATGCATATACACATGAGTATATGATAATATTTTAATAATAATTATGTGTAAAATCTTTTGCCTACCACTTCAACCTGGATAAACTGCAAAAAAGTATATTTTTTAGAACTCTATTTGAATTACGAACGCAGCATGCGATGGTTAACGCAGCATCGTTCAAATTTTTGTCTACATTGGTTTCAGTTCAGTTCAGCTCAGTTAAGTTCAGTTTCTTACAGCGACCGTAGCGATTATAACTTTTATTCAAAAAATTCAAAAATAAGAATAATATCTGATTTTTAAAAGAAATTTGCAATGGGTCGTAAACGTGACGCTATAGTTCGTGAATTTTTTGATTTTAAATCAAAACCAGATGAGTCGGTGTGCAAAATTTGTAAGCGTTCCTTTAAGGGCAAGTACTTCACAAATTTAAAGAGACATATTCATGGGTGTCATGCTGATCTCACGACTGAGCAGGACCAGGAGAAAGTAGATCCTCTAGAGAAGAAAAAGAAATTTTCAATCAGTATGTCTTCAAGCGATGTGAAAAAAGCCTGCGTTCAGTTGGTGACAGAAGAAAAAGTGCCATTTCAACTATTTGATTCTGCACCATTTAAGACATTGACTGACCAAATTTTTAACGGTTTAAATATGATTCCAATAACATCACGGAATGTGATGCAGCACGTCTCCGAAAAATATGAGCGCGAAAAGCTCCTTTTAACAGATCGGCTTAAAGACAAGATGCTTTCGCTCAAAATTGACATCGCTTCTCGCCACTCTAGAGGCATTCTGGGTGTAAACGTTCAGTATTACAGAAATCAAGCCATTGAAGTGAAGTCGTTGGGTATAATTGAGCTGCATCGCAAACACACTGGGCTCAATTTGAGCATGGAAATTGAAAACATTTTAGCGGAGTTTTCTATTAGAAAGCAGCAATTATATACCATCACATCAGACAATGGTAAAAATGTCTTAAAGGCAATCGAGTTCTTGAACGAAGACCCCGAAAGTGTGCTTAATTCTGACCTCGAAAATGAAGAGCTGATGGGAGACATAGAAATTTTTTCGATTAAATCAATTCGATGTGCTGCTCACTCGATGCAACTAGCCGTAAAAGACTTTTTGAATGTAGATGCAAGGAATGATATTGTTACAATTGCACGAAAGCTTGTAAAAACATTGCGAACACCAAGGTTCAGGTAAGAATACAAAATGAGGAATTTTAATGAAACAGAGATTAATTTTTTTCTTTTAGACTTGCAATTTCAACAACAGCTCTACCCCTGCCTATCACAGATGTGCCCACAAGGTGGAACTCAACGTATGAAATGCTGAAAAGTGTATGCATATACGAGGAGTTTATTCGGGAACACTTGCCTAAAAACCAACAGCTAACAGATAAGCAATGGGCTGACATTAAAGTGCTGCTGTCTGTGCTGGAGCCGATTTCTGCAGCCACAAAAAAGTTGCAAAAGGAACAGCTTTATTTTGGGGACTTTTACAAGCTATTTCTTGAAACAAAACTTATGATAAAGTCTATGAGTAGCAATATTCATAGTGCCGATTTAGCCAATAGCTTGGAGAATCGGGAGGAAAAACTTACAACCAATGAAGTTGTTCTCTCAGCGATTTTTTTGGATCCCAGAATTAGGCGAATAATTCTTAAGAATCCCCTTCAGCTGGCAGCAGCCAAAAATCATTTGGTAGAATTGATGCGCAAAATACTTGCATTTAACAAGCAGGTAAGCTTAATGACGCTTTCCATATATAATACATGTTTATGTTTTTTTTTTATTTATCAGAAGAATCAAATTAAAAAAATACGGGTTTCATCAGAAGGCTCGGAGACATCGTCGGATCAACCGGATAATGGCATTCAAGAAACACCGCAAAGCACATGCTCACTTTTGAATGAGTTTTTGAACTCAATTGAGGTGGAATCCGAAGGTGAAAACTCTGAGGAAGAGGACGAACCGGAGCTCAGATTGGCAACAATTGAAATTCATGGGTATTCGCCAAAACCAATTGATGTTAATGTGAACATAATGAACTATTGGGAGGAAAAAAAGTACACATATCCACGTCTGTACCGTCTGGCTAAGGTACTTCATTCCGTGCCTGCTACACAGGTATCAGTGGAAAGGGCATTTTCTGCTCTAAAGCTGGTAATGACGGACTTAAGGTGCAACCTATCCTCAGAATCATTAAAAAAAATCATGTTCCTTAAATTGAACAAATAAAAAATATAATACCATATGAAAATTAAAATCTTTGAGTCTGGGCAAGTATCTAAGGAAATAATAAAATATGCATATACTCATGTGTATATGCATTGGTACATACATATAATATATCAAATGAAAGGTATTGATGCGTAGATCATAGATATAGGTCTATATATGATGTGGCTTCTTTGGTTCAAAAGATATTTCGATTTGATTTTTATTTTCAATTTTTATAATAAAAATCAACAAATAAGAGTTATTTGTCAATTTTTATAATAAAAATTGAAAATAAGAATTGGGGCTTAATTTTTATATAAAAATTGAAAAATAATAATTATTTTTGATTTTTATCATTTAAATTAATTCTAATTTAATTAAAAATAATTTTTTTATAAAAATTGAAAATAAAAGTTTATCCTGTTTTCGAATTTGGCGTTCAAAAATAACATATGTCTGTTTTTCCCACTCTTCTGGGACGCTTTTTGGTGCTTTGATTTTTTTAAACTCATAACTATTATTCGCAGTCCCTGCTATTAAGTCACGTGTTCATGTGTTTGTGCTAATTATATATAAATAATAGTTATTATAAGTTTAGATTTTACATGTTTGCATGTAGTTGTCATTGTGTGTTTTATACAATTTTAAAATAAAATAAATATATTATTCTATTTTTGTGTGTATGTTTGTGTTTGTGTTTGTGTATTTAAATCTAATTTAAATATTATTAAAGAGTGTGTTTTTGTGCATTCGAATTGCACTGACTGGCGAATGTAGAAGGCTGCAGCTGCTGGAACACGCCGAATGATGACGCTGCCGCTGCCGCTGCTTCCGTCAACTGCCAATGGATGGCGCTTTGTCAAATTGCCCCGTAGTATGGGGCGATTGATTAGCGTTGATGATGTTGTTCGTATTGTTGCTGTTGATTGTTGTTGTCGTTTCTGCTGCTGCTGCTACTATTGTAGAGTGTGCCAGCACATTGAAGAAGACAAGACAAAAATGTATATGTCTGTCTGTCTGGCTGGCCAGCTGAAGCGACGAAACAGGAACGGCAATTATTGTTGTTTTATGTTTTATGTGTGCCAGCACATTGACGTTTTGGCTGCCTTGAAAAAGGCATAGCGTGCACATACTGGCGACGAGAATTTTGTTGATCACTGTATGTAGTGTAATGATCAAGTTTTCATTGTTGTTGTAGAGTTTGCCAGCACATTGAAGAAAATTGCACAAATGAGGTGGCAATTCTTGCTGGCTGGCTTATCTTGACTGGCAGGGCAAGAAACAAAAAATGAACATGTTGTTGTTGTTGTTGTTGTTTTGATTGTAGAGTGTGCCAGCACATTGAAGTAATACTGGCAGGTTTGACTGGCTGTAAAGAACGATATTTTGTAGCGCTGCATGACGACGACGGCGAGCAGCGACGCTGAAGACGACGACGATGACGAGCAGGGCGACAAAGACGGCGACGCAAGCAGAGGCAGTGACGTCAGCTGCAGCAGCGGACAGAAATCGTTGTTGTTGTTGTTGTTGTTGCGTAGAGTATGCCAGCACATGGTCGAAAAAATCACAAATTAATGCAATTTTAATGCCGGCTGGCCTCTGGAACATGTGTGCCAGCACATTGAAGCGTTCGCATAGAAAAATGCAAACGAGGCATGCACAAAGGCATCGGCTGGCAAAGGCATTAAATATACCACAATTTATGTAGCATATTTTTGTGCGCTGCACTGAGAAGTGCAAATAATGTAGGCAGTTAGTAAGAAATAATAATTTAAATAAAAATAAAAATGTAATAAAATTAAGAAAATTAAAAATAAACTAAAAAATTATTTTTTTTTTTTTTTTTTTTTTTTTAATATGACAGAAAAAGTAAAAAAGCATTTCATTCTGAAGAATTTAAAAATACATGCAAGACAAAACGTTGACAGGGAAACTGAGGAAAATCCTCTAGTCGACATCGACTCGACATCTCAGATGAATAGGTCCTGGGAGATTTGCCAGGCCTTAACAGCTCATTAACTGTTCCAAAAGGTTAATCAATGCGTGGTCGTTTTAAGGGAATTGTACGATTTGGAAGTTGATCCAGAAAAGTTCTTTTCAGCCGTCTCGGTTTGGGATTGTCAGCATCAAAGGCTAAGACATTGGCAAAGGGGTTGACATGATCCAAAAGCTTAGAGTTCTGGCAGGAAGCAAATTTGTTGATGAAGTCAGAGACACTCATTATATTAAGGTCTCTCATAATGTCTGAATTTCGGGCATAAGGAAAATCTCCAGAGATCCTTCTGAGTACTTTACAGTCGGAGGATTGAATCTTACGGATCAAATAAGGGGCTGCTGTGCCCCAGATTGAAGAGCCATATTTCCAGATTGGCTGGATCATAGTCTTGAATAGCAAAACTTTGCTGGACAAACGTAGTCGCGAGCTGGGCCTTAGAAACCAATCCAAGCGCTTTTTCCTGGTGTTGATAGTACCTACTAGTTTGTCAACATGATCTCTCCAGTTGAGGCCTTTATCCAAAACAAGTCCCAGATATTTGTGCGAATTGGCAACTTTAAGTAGTCTGCCCTCGAAATGAATTGGCTTGCAAACTGCGCGTCTCTTTGTAAAGGTCATCTGCACCGTTTTTTCTGGCGATACTGCAATGTTCCACTTTTTCGACCAGTTGTGAAAGCTGTCAACAAACCTTTGGAGGCGACGACGAGCGACCCTGAGCAACTTGCTGAAACATATAATTGCAGTGTCATCAGCATAAGTGGCCAATATGTCATCCCTCTTAGAAGGAGTGGGCATGTCACTCGTGAAGACATTATAAAGTGTTGGGCTTAACACACTACCTTGAGGAACGCCAGCTCTTATTTTCCGAAACGAGGACTGGTGACCATTCACTTGAACTGCAAAGGAACGATTTAAGAGCCAAGACTCTAGTAGCGTGAAGAGGGGAAGAGAAACCACATTCTTAAGTTTAGCTAATAATCCATCGTGCCATACCCTATCAAACGCTTGTTTCACATCGAAGAAAACTGCAGCACCATACTGCTTTTTTTCATAGCCCTCAAGGATACGGTTAACTACTCGGTGAAGTTGCTCAGTGGTTCCGTGGCTTGGTCTAAAGCCAAACTGGTGCAAGGGAATAACTTCAGCATCAGTTAATTGAAGACGCAGTCTCGACAAAATGATTCGCTCAAAGATCTTGCCAAAAGTGGGAAGCAGACTAATCGGTCTGTATGACTCAGGGGATTGGACCGGTTTTCCAGGCTTGAGGATCATAGTTACAACTGCATTTTTCCAGAAACTTGGGAAGTAGCATAACTTTAGACAGGCATTGAAAATATCCAGTAGTAGAAGTGTGCCACATTCAGGTAGAGCCTTGACTACACGTCCACCAATTTCGTCAAGACCTGGGGCTTTTTTAGTCTTGAGAGCCTTGATTTCGAGCTTGAGTTCGTCATGAGAAATAGATGAAATTGCCTCATTGATCCCCGAGTTAGTCTGAAGCAGATTTTCAACATAGGCCATGTCAGCTGCAGATGCAAGGGAGAAGGGCGAAAACCTACTCTCCAGCTCGTCCGCAAAAAGAGAAGCCTTTTCTAGGTCAGAGCGGCACCAACCGTTACTTCCCTGAATAGTATGACTTATTTTAGGCTGTCTCTTGATGTTTCTAGTCAATTTCCACAAGCAGTGGTCATCTGGTGCATTGGGAGTAGCTCTTTCCAGGAGATTATCAAAGAAATCTGCGCGTGCCGAGTTAAGAGCAAGCCTTAAGGATGCCGCAAGCCTCTTCCATTCCCTGTTATCCACAGGGTTTTGCCATCTGACCCATCGCCGACGGACTTTCCTTTTCTCCCTCAAGAGTGCACGAATTTCTTCACTGATAATGAAAGGGGGGCCCAAGGGCCCAGGGGAGCAAGCTCGACCCGTGGCCTGCAGGGCAGCATCCTTGATTAATGAGACTAGACTATTAATTGTGACATCAACGCCTTCAGTTGTTTGCAAACACACATCGGAAGCTATGTGGGAGCATACATGATCCTTAAAACGACGGACATCACAGCTGCCAGAGAGAAGGGGTCTTCTTACATTATGTAGGAGAATTCCCTGAGACATAGAGATGAGGAGAGGAAGGTGGTCGGAGCTCAGCTCCCAACGACTCACTATATCAATAGCAGATGAAGGTATGCCACCAAAAATACCAAAGTCCAAGGCATTGGGTCTTCTCAGCCTATCATAGGGTAGAAAAGTGGCAGAACCTGTTGCGCAAACGTTCAAATTCGAAGACATTATGAAGTCTCGGATCATGCGACCCCGCGGGCACGCTCGGTGGGATCCCCACAGCAAATGTTTAGCGTTCCAGTCACCAGCTATGAGAAACCGAGGTCCAAGAGAGGCGATTATCTTCTTAAATTCGGTAGCCGAGAAAGAGTCCGGTGATAGGGCAGGTCGAATGTAGGATGAAGCCAGAACGAAATCACCAAAAGAGCTGTGAAGTTTGATGCCCACAACTTGACCAAAGTTGTACCGATGAAAAACAAAAGGGTGGTGAGAGATACGGCTGTTGATTATAATAGCAGCACCTGCGAAGCTGCAGTTGCCTGGTTGATTAGCTGCATAGATAGAAAAACCATTCATTTTAAGATACGATCTGTCGTTCAGATGCGACTCTGACACTAGCATGACATCCACCTGTTCCTCCTTCATCCACGCGGCGAGCTCTAATTGGTGGCGAATGAGCCCGTCCGCATTCCAGACACCTATCTTGAGTGGAGTCATTGATGAAGTGTGAGGGCAGTAGAAGCACCGAAGTGCAGGTCCAGAACGCTTAAAATCTTTGACATACCAGTCTCCAGATTAACAAGAGAGGTGTTTATAGATTCTCGCCAGAGTTGAAGTTGTGTGACTTGCTCATTCAGCGTATTAATGCGACCCAGAAGCACAATAGGATCAAACCCCGCGTTAACAGGATAAGTACAAATGTTGGGTACAACTTGACTAGGAGATTCCTCACGAGATTCCTGAGTTACAGTAGCTGGACAGGGTTTTAACCTCTTAGCATACTCCATCCTACAATTGACCAAATGATCCTGTGCTGGAGTTTTGGAGGCCCGAGGAGTGGGAGTAGACATAGCTGGCTTGGAATATGGAACTTGTGATTTTTTAGCTGATGGCTTAAGTATAGGTTGGCGTGTCGATGGCAGCGTTGATATTGCAACTGAAGCATGCGGAGGATCAACCAGAATGCCTCGCTTAGTCATGGCTGCAAATGAAAGCGACTCTGAGACAGGAGTGGAGGCAATTATTGGCTTGGGGGTAATCTTCTTAGATTGGGCACCAGAAAAGCGGGCCTTAGCTTTTTTGATTTCTGGGCATCCGTGCCAGTTTGCAGTGTGAGAATCGCCACAGAGAGCACACTTGGCGGGCAACTTATTGCATTTATTGCATTCGACAGTGAGATGATCCTTACCGCACTTGACGCATCTAGGCGGCTTATGGCAATAAGCCTGAGTATGACCGAGATCTTGACACCTATGACATTGCGGTATACTAGGTTTAGCTCGAGGAGGCTCAATTCTCACAACTTGATAACATAGACGGGAAACGTTGAAGACATCTTTGTTGTTCTTGCTGGGCTCAAGCTCAACGAAAAAGAGGTTTAAGGGCTTCTTTGTTTTTTTGTCCAAGACATTAGTAAGAGATCGGACTTTATGTCCGAGCGAGGCAAAGACTTCGGTGATCTCATTTTTAGCTGTTCCATGATGGAGACCACTGACAACGCAACGGAAGCCACGAGCTTCTTTAATTTGCCAGGAGTGCCACGAGATTGAGGGTTCAGAGTTTAGCCATTTAGTGAGGGCACGGTAGTCATCCGAAGAGAGGCCAGTAATTCTGATACTGTTTTTGGGGAGATTTTTAATGGCCAGGTTGTTGCCGCATAGCTTAATTAGATTGCCCCTAAGCTTAGCAAAATCTTCGATATCGTTGATGACAACGGGCGGTGGTCGAAAAGTGCGTGGCTGCGCATCCAAAATGACGGAAGGTTTAACGGGAGCGTTAGAAGCAGCTTCTTTGACTGAGGCATCAAGAGGCGACTTAGCTCGAAGCGGCGTAGAGTGGCCTAGAGGAGTAGTTGTAGCTGGATCCTTTTTCAATGAGGTGAAAGAGCAATCCGAGTCTGAGGATTTGTCCCCTAATTGAGAAAAGAAGGATAAAACACCCACTTCAGACGTAGAATGAGAATCGGCATCAGACAGGTGCGGGCTGTGATTAGAAAAAGTGGGCGACTTGCGTTCACGGCGTGAGGTGACCTTTAATGTAGAATCCATGGTATCCATGATATCAGAAGAACAGGAATCCGACTCTTCACCGTCTTCATGATTAATTAGACGCCTTTTATCAATATTGGAATGACGTAAGGACGATCTTATAGAACGACTAATTTCATCCCGAGCTTCTACTTCCATGGAAAAAGATTTGACATGCTTCAAGTTTTGAGGTGGCTTCTTGGCTGATGACATCCTCCCAGAGGAAGACCCCCCAAGCGGGGCAAACTTTGCTGCTAGACGAACCTAAGAATTGCAAAAGTAGGCCTGGCAGAAAAAATCAAGAGAAAAATTAAAAATAATTTTGGCTGCGTAGGCTATGAAAATAATTTTAACACACGAGACAAAAATAAAATCAGAAAATATTATTCCGTAAAGATTTTCGACACGAGAAAATATGAACTTTTTCACTTTTTTATTTTTCAAAAAATTGAGAAAAATAATTTGGAGAAAAAATAGGTCCGACCTGAACGAGAGCTAGAGCCGGACTGAAAAAAAAAATTATTAATTAAAAAATAAAAAAATATAAAAAATCATTATTTCCTGCCTAGTTTGGATTTTAAGTTTAAATAAAATGATGAGGCCATATTTACTGACTCAGTGAAGCCGAGTCAGTTGTATCGCCACTATGGCGAATAAATCCAGCAATTTGTTGCTGAATTTTTGTTATAGCGCCCATCATCTCATCCGATCTGGTCTGCTGCTTTAATAGCAGCTCTGTGAGCAGCACAATGTGTCGACTTTGGTCGACTGCTGCTGTGTTAAATTGTTGTTGTTGTTGTTGCTGCTGCTGCTGCTCCGCTGCAACGTCAACATCAACTTGCATCTGTTGATGCTGTTGTTGTTGCTGTTGTTGCCGCTGCGGAGGGGCAACGTTTGCGCAAAGTGAATCCAGCTTTTGCTGTTGCAACCTGACTATCTCCTCTCGATCGAGGGATCGGCCAAATTGCATCAGCTGACGCTGTTGTTGCTCTAGTTGGAGTTTGTTAATATGTTCCAACCTAGAGCGAGGATCCATAGTGGATTCGCTCGAGGCTGGAGCAGTATTGGCAACATTTGCCTGATTAATAGGCAAATTATTAAATTTTGGCTTCTTTTGCCGTTTTGATTTTTGTTGTTGCAGTTGCTTTTGCTGTTGTTGTGCAGAGGAGGGGGCAGCGTTTACAGCACCACCAGCAGGTTTTAAAATTTCCTGCTGTTGCCACTGCTTGGCTTGCCGCTTCCTCTGTTTTGCATTTGCTTTGCGCTTATTGCGCTTACTGACTTGTTGTTGTTGTTCCTGTTGAGGAACAGTATTTGTGTTCTGCTTTTTAGCAGGGTTTGATTGGGTATTTTTCTTTTGCCTCTGTTGCTTTCCGCGCTGCTGCTGCTGTTGTTGCTGCTGCTGCTGCTGCTTCGGCAATGGAGCAAAAGAATTGTTAGTTGGCCGATTTGGGCCAGAATTATTAACATTTCTGTTAAATAATTTGGCCCTCAAGAGATTGGCATAGTAAATGCACCTCTTGAAGTTGCCCGTGTGTCCCTGGCCGCAATTGGCGCACTTTGGAGGCACCGTATTGGGCTTGGGGCATAATTTGGTAAGATGCTCTTCACCACATTTCACACAGCGAGGTGAATGATGGCAGTAACGAGCAGTGTGGTTGTAGCGTTGACAACGAACGCATTGCGGCAAATAACTATCGTTTCGCTTTGGCCACTCAAAGCGTACAATAAATTTGCACAGCGTTTTCACGTTGAAAATGCTTTTATTCATCGCTGTTGGCGCTGGGGCCAACTCAATGAAAAACAAATCCGGATTGTATGTACCTGGCCCATTGCGATTTTTATATGTTGGGTTATATACGGATCGTACCGTATATCCCAAATGGGTCAGCTCGTCTCGAATTCGCTGTGGGTCTGTGGAGTGATGAATTCCACAGACAACAACCCGAAACGAGCGATCCTCTCGCAGCTGGTAGGTATTGTAGCGCAGGGTATTGTCCGATTTAAGGACGTGAATAATAAGACGATAAACGTCTGAAGTTTTTGGCAAAATCCTGACAGTGCCACGACTGCCAAGCTTTATGTCAAAATCTTTGATTGCGGGCGAATGATTATTTAATTTATTAATTAAATAATCAATGTCACTGAGGACACGATTCGCCGGATTTGAAGGCAGCTGTTGCTGCAATTGTTGTTGCTCTTGTTGTTGTCGCATATGAACGACTATTTGTGGTGGCTTAAAAGCCTTTGAAGGCGCACCACGAGACTGAGCAGTTGCTGAGGTCGAGTTTATTGCTCCTGGAGCATTATGAGATGTATTGGGAGCTGTATTTGTGGCATTGGCAGATGCAGATTGCAAATCTGCCTCTACAGCTGCAGCCAGTGGAGGGATTGTATCGATAATGACACAATCTGAGGAAGCTGATTGCTCCACAACTGGCATATTGTCATTATTGTTAATGGCGAAAAAATAGGCCGCAGTCTGTAATTCCTCCAATGGGTGGACGGTCTGAGAAATTATCTGAGTCTGAGCTTGAACAGACTGCTCAACTGGGTGAGCATCTGATTCAAAGTCAGACTCAGATAGTAATTGCATAGTTTTAGCAAATTTATTCCTGTTCTGAGTTTGCTTCAACTCTAATCGTTTCGCATCCTCTTCTTCTCGCTCTCTGTGCCGCTCTCAGTGCGTGCCACTCCATCTGCCTCTCTCATTCTCAGCACACCACGAACTGAGTGTGTAAGTGTGTGTGACCATCGCCACCTCCTCTCTCGCTCCTGCTCACTCGCTCTCTGTCTGACTGACAGTCTGACTGACTGCATGTTGTTGTTGCTGCTCCTTCTTCCTAACGAGAGGGGGGGCAGCGGCAGCCGAGAGCAGTTGCAGTTGCAGTAGCAGCAT